>JAGPOY010001627.1:17040-32854 GCA_018983105.1 Silene uniflora
ACAACAAAAATATCCTCTCACATCATTTGGTATCAACTCTCTTATCTCTCCTCAATTACACTTATCTCTAAGTCACTGACTTGAGCGTCGGAGTGAGTTCGCACGGCCCCAAGCCGTGCCCTCCGTTTGTTCATTTTGCAGGAAGATACAAGAGTCAAGCTTTCATCCACATCTTACGAGCTTACGTGTACCACAAACTTGCTCCATAATTACACTCGTAATTACACCCGGAACACAAATGAAACCTTTTATTGAATGAGAGAGAACCAAAAACGAATACCTTGTCAGTACAGCTGCTTAAGTGCTTGTGCATTTAGCATTACACGGTTGAATCTAATTATCGATCATGTCAATGTTCTGCCAAAACCATAACTAATGGTTTCTGGATTCTGAGAATCAAAATTCAGGTATTTTCTATCCTCAATACATCAAATTGCTACACATTCTTCAGATATCGAGAGAAAAACTGCTACTTCACACTAGACAAAAAAAATCCGGACAGAAACCTGCAGTCAAAAAAAACCCAGCTCTCAGAAAATGTCAAGCATGACGATGGTCGAAATCACTGCATCCACTACTCATTCACCTATATTTTTTTTAGAAATTGTACAGTCTACAACAAGCTTCTTGCCTAAACAAAATAACTATTCTTCAAATTTTGCATGCAAAAAACTAACCTTCATCTTCTCAAAAAATTTAAGCCTGTCAAATTACTGCAAGAAGAGAACTGGTAATGTTTAACAAACAGCACTGGTTGAAGTTTAAAACCAATTCTTCATTCAAGTGCCATCTTATTTTCTCAAGATGATAAGGGCACGGGCCTAGAAGTTTCACTATCTCGCAAGACTCTGCTATACGCTATTTTGAATGACTGAGAGCAATGAGGTCTTCTAAGCAAACTAAGTGGCACTCTTAGAGTCTGCTTTCGTCTTCTTTTCCCACGAATCAAAATGCTGAAAGTTCTCTCATCATTCTTCACCTGATGATCAGGCTTGTTAATCTCAACACCAATAACACCGTTCTCTTTAGGACAGTCAATGTTCAGTTGTTCTGTCCCCTGACAGGATATAGCATCATTTATATTTTTTTGGTGCTCGTTCTCCATACCAATCCATTTGTCTGAGTTAAGTGTCACTTCTTTCTCCACTTCCTCCCCAACACCAATATCTTCAGGAAGAAGAGGAGCCAGACCTGGGTTAGTCTCAGAGCTTGGAGATGAAGGATTATGTCCAACAGGTGGAACTACAGAAAACTCAACTGGGTGCCAAACAGTGGTTGGGACAAAGTCTGGTGTCACCGTCATGTTGCATTGCCAAGCATAATGATTGCGATGAAAATGATTGCCACCTGGAGGAAAGCCATTTGGAGGTACAACTACAGGCTGACCTTGACTGTAAGGAGGGTAAATGAATGGCACTTGTTGGATAATGTTAGGAGTACCAGGAGGAGATGGGTATGCATGGTGAGGTGAGGAGAGCATTTGACTGACACTTGGCATAACCCCGGCAGGTCCAGGGTGGAGAATTGACCAGGGACCTGAATGATGACTTATGGTCAAAGGCAGTGGAGTGACACGCGTAACAGCTGGAGACGGTTTGAATGGTGCAGCGGAAGCTGACAACTTCCTACAGGGGATATCTTGTGGATCGCTCAAACTAGTAACCATCGGTTTGTCCTCCAACTGCTCTTCCACTTGCGAGGAAGATATTACGTTATTTTCGAGCTCAGAACCACACTCAACCATCTCGAAATTCACATCATTAGAAGAACTCATTGAAGGCATCTCATCATGTATACAACCATTCTCTGGTACAACTTCATGAATGTCAATTGTATCACTTTCAGCTCTGTCAATAGTGATAGGCACTCCAGCTATGCCATCTGATTGAATCAACTCAAGGATGCTTTCACCAGACAATGACAGTTCAGAATCTGAGAGACGGAAATCAATCTCTTTAACATAGTCAACTTGTACCTCAGCCTCTTGAGAGAGAGCATCTACACATTTTCCAACAGAAACCTGTGTGTCTATTAGATCATTATTTTCATCGACGTTTGAATGCAGTGTAGCAATTGTCCCTGGCGGTGCAACTGCCACATCCTTATAGGAAGGAGATTTTCCTAACCTGACAATGGAAGCTTTTTCTAGATTTTGCCCAGATTCAATTTCTCTGCCATTGACCTCCCTTGATTCTTCTTTCACAGAAGAAGGCACAGATTTGACTCTGTAACTCACAGCTTTCATAACTCGTTGACCAGATTTACCGACTTGGGAGGCACCTTTTGCAATATGATGATCTGTGTAACTTCCAGGTGACAGGGTTCTTTTCTTTATGAAACGATAGTTTGTACCTTGTGGAGAATTATTCAATCGGACATGATCTAACTCAACTTCTTTCTTTTGATAACCATGTACTTTGCCATTTGTTGTACGCCTCTGTCTTACTCGGCGGCCATAACCTCCAGCCGATCTAGGCCGCTGGACAGGCTGCCACCCATCATCGCCTTCGATATTGGTTTCAGGCACGACTTTAATGGAAGTAACGCGATGTTCATCAATTGTGGTTTCAAGTACAGGCACGGCGTCGTGAACTGGATCTTCAGAGTTATTTGCCAAATTTAGTTCATCAAATGCTACTTGGTCGGATTCATCAATAATATGTTCCTCAGTGATGGGCTTACTAGAATTTTCTTTCTCCTGGATCTGAACATTTGAAATAGCTAGATGAGAGGAATCCAAAGAAAAACCAACAGTAAAAAGTCGCTAATAAACTGACTCTTATCAAGTAATAGTTTCAGCTCATCATATCAATGTATCAAACCATAATTTACAAGAACTGAATAGCAACAGCTGGTTGTTATAAGACTTCTATAGACATAGATTGCCAGGAAACTCTAATCTAATTAGTTGTAAATTCATAATGACTTCAGAGAAGCTGTTCTTCATATCAACCAGTTCAATCCACGTCCATAATGACTTCAGAGAAGCTGTTCTTCATATCAACCAGTTCAATCCACAACTTGATAGCATCCAAGGAATCAAATATTACGGAAATGGTTGAGTGGCTGGTAGTTGTTTTTAAGGCTCAAGTACCAAAACTTGCTACTCTAAGAGATACGCAGCATCCACGGTGATCAAACTGATAAATCTTGCAGCCTATGCGTGTACGACCAAAAAGTCAACAAGTAGTCGAAAGTCATGCAAGGACCAAAAATTATTTTGACTTTAAAGATGCAGTTAAGAGTTGATAGTTTAGGTCACAACAAACAAATAAGAACTTCCCACCAAAAGCACCCATTATAATGAAAGGATTATGCTAACTTATTCAAATAACCAAGGCATAAAATTTAAAGAAAGGGAAATTATATAAAAGGTCTGGATTTATACTTGGTGTACCTTCACCGGATAGCATTTTCTCTTGGCTGTCATTGAATTTCTCCCTTTGGTATCAGGATATGGATTTATGTAATCAAGCAAGTCTGATACACTGGCAATATAAAGCAAAAACAGATATCAGTCAGACATTAGATACACATTAAAGCATATGCATCCATAGAGAAAGCCACTCATGAGCACTGAACCAAGTAAACTATACCATAATGTTTATCAAAAATTCATGAACCCACCCCCAAATTAATGAAACAAAGTAACGTGTACACAAAACAAAGTTGAACTGAACACCCTACTTACGTGTTCCTACATCCTACAGAGTATTGTTATGGTCGAATTAAAAAAATAAAAACTGAAGATACACATCTCCCTGTCGCCAAAACAAATGGACAAAAGATACACAATGACCTATGCAAGTCCAACGTTCAAGACTTCAAGGATTTACCTCAGGTGGCCTTTGCTGGCAATGGAAGCATCAGGTTTTCGTGTCCCATTTCTGGCAGCTTCCTGCTGTTCAAAAGCCTTGGATTCAAAATACTCAAGCCAAGCAGCAGCATCCTGCAGATATGACACCAACCATGAAGCAAAAAATGGCCAAGATAAATTAAATGCACTTAGGTTTCTAGTTTCTACTAAATCATGAAGCACATATTTCGAGTGGACCTTTCTAATTAGTAGCATCTTCCTGTAATTATCTATCCAATGGAAGGACATTGCTCGGACTGACCAGGGCATTTGAATAAATACCTGTGTGCGTAAATCATCAGGACCTAGCTTAGCTCGAAGAATTTGCAAGGTTGTTTGCTCATGCTGAACACTCAATGGATAGGCTTCCATCAATGAAAGTGCAATGGCAATAGCATGGTAACTAGCTGCAGTCTGGAAAACAGGGAAAAATAACAATTACAGCTAGTCAATAATGGGCTTTGGCTAAACAAGAATTAAATGTGGTGAAGCAATTCATATGGCCCACTGCAGTTTTTCAAAAGCATTGTCAATAATTCAGACAGAATCTGAGCATTGTAAAGCATATTGGCCATACATATGCACATATTACAGGATGAGTATTATACAAAATCTGTCAGAGGCTGCTTAAAAATCTCGAATGAATTTTCTGTCAAGAGCATACCAAAAATAAGGCAACCATTGAACTAGCTTACAGAACTACAGCTAATAAAATGATGGGTACTAGATTGATACAGTTCAAAGAAAAATGACTAACATAATGGTTGCGCAATCAGAAATTAATTTTACTCCATAAAAGCATTAAGGAAATGTCCAAGCAAAGAACCTGAATGTGATCTGCGCCTAGTAACCTTTTGTTACATTTCAGAGCCTTGTGGAGGTATCGAAGGGCAACATGCACATTCCCTAAGCCTTCTTCCATCATAGCCACATTAATATAGGTGGCAGCGGTATTTGGATGGGATGGACCACACGTAAGATGAAGCAGATACAGAGCACGTTTCACATACCTGAAATCAGAACTGATATATCAGTGTTATGACACAACAGATAAGAGGCACAAAGAAACTGAGTTTTAACTGACACCAAATTTACATGGCAATATAGATTATAGACGACATTGTTTCTCCAGAATGCAGAATATTTCATCAAGTTTCAGATACGCCAAAACACCGCCGGAACAAATGGTTCTGATCATTTTAAGATTCACAATACAACCTATAAAGTATACACTCTTAAAGTCTTACATAGAAATATACACTTTACAGAGAAATCATACTTGAGAGCGAGCTCTGTGTGCTGAAGGCGGTAATAAAACACGGCCAAATCTCCATAACTTTTCATTGTATCTGGATGATCAAGCCCCAGTTCCCTCTCATTGATGTCCAAGGCTTTTTGCTGGTAGATTGTTGCCTGTGAATTAATTGCCAAAAAGACACATTAGAAGGACATGCTGTTTAAAGTTTAGACAATGAAAACTAGTAGACATAATAAGTGATATGCTAATTACAACCCTGCAACCTCGATAAGAATTCTTCGAAAACTGGAAAGGTAACTATATCTGTCAAGGCATAATGTGAAACTTAAGGCACCTGATTAAAATCTCCAGTATGATACAAGACCACAGCAAGGAGACTGTAAGCTCCCGCTGTCATTCTATGATAGGGACCACAAACCGCAACCAGCTTTGCCAAAGCCTGCAAACACAACCAAAATTAAACATCACACATCAAGTACCCAACTCTCCTGATCGAACATCTTTCAAGACACTCAACAGAAAAGTTTCAAGTATCCCATCATAGTAAGTAGTAAGAAACCTTAGTCCCGTAAATAACTGCATCTTCAAGTTTCCCTTTATCCAGAGCTGTCTTCGATGACTCCAAAAGTTGCCTTCCATCAGCTGATGAGCATGCTGCTTGCTGCAAGATAATAATGACACAAAATAACACTTAGTTCAACATCTTCAACCAGCATACCGCATAATATATTCTCTTTTTGAGATGAAATTGATAACATTTACTTCATATTTCTTAGTCCTGACCTTATGAACAGGTATCAAGCTGACAATGTCTGTTCTTCTGAAAGGAGTTGCAGAATTCATATAGTAGTCCCTCGGAACTAGCTCAAGACCTACCTGTAAACAATAATAAAAAACCAAAAAGTTCATTAATACCAAAGCTTTTAGCGGAATAAAATATACACAAAGAGATGGTAAGTTGTGTGTGTATCCTAGCGACATACAATTGTAAACTCCTACAACTCTCAGTACAATCAACTAAAAAATCAGGTCAAGACAATCTACACACGCCAAACTATTAGAAAATCATTAGCTAACTAAACTTCTCGTAAGTACTGAGACTCTGAGAGTAAACTTCGCCACATTGCTGTCCTTATTATCCTATATCACCTGTGTAAAATATTCCGCATTATTGACAACAAATGTGTCCTGTATTGAATGTCATTCCTTGACTTAACATCATTTAATTAACTATTTTGCATATCAGCTTAATATGAACGAATTAAACTGAAAGATTAAGCAAGGATCCACTACCTTCTGACTCAGTCCACGCAAGATGGCAAATTTTCTCAAATCTTTGAAGTTATATCCACCAATATCCCAGTCATATCGTCTCAACAAGAACAATCCCAACCATCTCCGCACGAGAGAATGGATCGTGTGCAGCTTCTCTGAATTATCTGGGACCCCCAGCATCAAATTCAGTGCAGCAGCAATGGTCACAGCCACATCATTGGCTGCAACTGAAGCAATTACAGCTTGAAGTATGTGCTTATAAGCTCGAATAATCATCTCATGGATACAGAGAGACTGAACATGAGACAGTTTTTCTGATAACTTCACCTGTACAAAGAAAAATGTTTCACGAGGCAATTATAAATTGAGTTCCAAATCCAATGAATGTGTTCTATGAAATATGACCCACGTTCTTATGAGACATATATCGAAACAACTGAAATATTATTGCAGAAGCAAAAAGACAAAGGACCATGAAACTTACCACACGCCCAAGAGAACGCATACGAAGACCCCTCGTGTGCATGAAATCAGTCAAGGTTCGCCCATCGACAGGGGAGAGTTCCAATGAACCAAAATCTGCAACCTGTAAATAAAAAAAATGTTAACGGGAATGATTCAAGTGCTTTCAGGGGAAGATGTGCAAGTGCATCAATTTGATTGGCAATAATTTTCTTTCTATTATCTTGCACTAAAATAGATGAAATCTGCATCTGCCTCTTAGTGCATTATGGACTGAGAAATTCAAGACAATGTCAAAAACATCCAAGTCATTACCAGCTTGGGTAAAGCAACTTCATCATAATATTTCTGGGAGAGGTCAACTAAGTCCTGCAAAGACTGCATTAAAAAAAATTTGTTAATAGACTGTTACTATTTACATGTGAAAAAATGTACCTAGTTTTAAGTAAATATATGTGAACACCACCTTCTCGTGCAATCCTGTATCTGACTCTTTTAAACGATTAAACGCTTCTTCAGACAAGATTTTTTTCAGCTCAGGCTCATTATCACTCGGAGAGGGGTGGGTTTCTACTAGGGACTTTGAAATATCAGATTGAACAGAAGATGTTCCTTCCGACTTCTTGCTCTTGAGTGATCTAAGGGGTGTTCCGAGTCCTTCAACTTTCATCTCATTCTTAGCTTTCTTAATAGTAGTTTTCTTGTCTTTCTCTGAAGTTTTCTGATCTTGGAGATGTTGTATCCAACAAGCTCCTAACTCCCACCTCACAAAATTGTCTTGCCTCGGGGTCTCCTCCTGAAGTTTGGCAAGACTGTCCTCCAAAAGTTTCTCCACAAGAACCTGAGAGGCCCTAAGCCTTTCCTTTTCTACAGATTCTGACTGGTATAACAATTTCTGATTATCTAAAGTCGCTCCTTCATGAAGCAGCAGCCTCAAACTGCAAGATATGTAAAAAGAGAAAAAACTATTGACTTGTGAGCAACGAGAGAAAGCCATGGGATAATCCCTATATATACAAGTAAGAAGATATTTGGTTGGGTCTCTCGGAACGGATTGGAATTGATTTGTTCCATTCCAATGTATGGTTAGAGTATTTTGGAATGAAGTTCGATACCTAATGGATTCTAACTCCATTCCAACCCCTTGGAGTCCCATAACCACCTTTTCCCCTTGGTTTCAAATTTCATTTTCCCCTCTTACAAGTTTAGATGAACCAAACAACTTTATATGTGAATGGATTTGAAATCTCATACCTCAATGAAATTATATTCCAATCCATTTCATTCTATGTTATTGAACCAAACGACCCCTAAATTCCCTCCAACCCCCAACATTAAACCAAAAGTATGCGAGTAAACTAAAGTCGCAGAATCCAGAGTTAAAAAACAAAAAGTAAAGCGTAAACACAGTTGCAAGTAAGATCATCATTTACAGAGTCTACATATCAAAGATAAGTGACCTGTTGATATTAAGAGCATTGGCGCCACCTTCGAGTTGATCAAAGGACTCCAAGCTTGAAGATAACGGTTCAACTAGAGCATCTTCTTTCACCTCAACCTTGACAGTTACAATGTAACCAGCAAACCTCAGATTAACATAACCTAAACTGCTGACATCCTGCAAAGAATCAGTTTATTTTAGCATTCCGTTTTTATTCAACCATCTAAAAGATACAGCTCAATAATAGCAATGCAATCATACATGAGCAGCTGTATTCTCATCAGCTGTAATCCCTTTCAACAGGTTTCTTTGTGTAAGATTCCTCTGATCCAATCCAGTGGCCTGACGCCCGTCTATCTTAGTGTCAAGCTTGCAGCTTGCAAGGGAAACATCCTTCACGACAGTGATGAGCAAGTCGCCAACTTTCTCAGAATGAAGAATGTCATTATTTGCAGCCATGTTCGTATCCATTTTTTTGGAGACATGCTGCAAGGCGGAAATTGCCCTGAAAATTGCTACATCTACAAACAAGTTATGAGTAAGAAAAGCCTTTCTATCACGAATTTGCCTCTCCTCTGGAGTCTTGCATGGCATTAACGCAACAAAGCGGAATTCATTCGCCCAAGGTATCAAATCACTTTTGCCATCTCTTCCCCAGCCACCACCATTGCCACCCCAATTTACATCCTCCACAGGAAGAGGAGGGAACGTAGAAAGAAACTGTGTTGCAAGAGGAGGAATGAGCCATGTATTTGCTCTAAAGCCATATGGTAGGTTGCCAAACTGTAATATTTAAGAAAATTTTGTAAGGAAAATGGAACTCAGGTTGAAGGAAAAGATGACTATGATAATCTTGAGAGCCTTGGTCCAGATGATAAACAAAAAACAAAGACAATTAAGTACCTTGTTACGATCGGAAAATGCTTTCATGAGGTCATCATAAGCCTGCAAACCAAGTAAAATCAAACATAGATTATGTTTCAAATCGGCCAATCGGCAAATCAGCATGGAATTGCAACTAAAATTATAAACCCATTAAGAAAGATGAATAGTAGGGTACAAAAGTTGTGTCTAAAGTCTAAACATACAAAATCATCTTGCAGTAAGTCCTGAAATAACTAACCCACTTGAAAATAATGAATTGATGATTAACTGAGAAGTCACATAATCAGAAGAGTAATGCAACTGTAAACCACATACTATATCCAAAAGCAAACGATACAAGTTGACACTCACATTATCGAAAGCTCGACTAATTTGTCTTAGCAGATCAACAAGGTTGTGACTGAGAATACGATGCTTCCCAATGCAAATGAAACCTCGCTTGCAAGCCTCAACGTGCACCAGCTTCCCATTGCACAGCTTAATCTGATCCATGCCCAAAACAATGTTAACAAAATATCAACACCCTCCAAAACAAGCTCAGGGTAACAAAAAAAACAAAAGACATTAGCCATGACAATACAGCACCATTTTCATCTATATGTACCTTAGGATTCGTTTGGAGACAAATAATGGAGGGAAAGGGAGAGGAGGGGGGAAAGGGAGGGAAAGAAAGGGGATGGGTTCCCTCAAAAAATTTCTAAGGTAAAATAATTTGCCTTGAACGAGGGAGATGGAGGGATCCATTTTCCCTCCCTTTCAAAACCCTTCATCTCCATTTTGTTACCGAAACAACATTTCCCTACAAACTCCCCTATCTAAACAAAGCTTTAGTGAATTTTAAAGGTTAAAGGAGTATTTTCGCATTTTAAATGCTATTCTAAAACATAACTAAACAGTAAACACCCAACCTTTTAAACGATGAACTTCATAACACTAGAGCTCTTAATCCTCTTCCTACTCTTAGGAAACTATGTCATCAATACACAAAGCATTGATGTGGCCATAGGGGCTTGTCTAACACGCAAGATTAAGCGCTATACTTACCATGTGTGCTCACCACACACGGACATGAGATTACCTCAGCTAGCCTATTGCTCGACAAAAACCCTAAAATCAATGACGGAGCTAAAATTCAAAATTCTAAAGGGTGCAAAACTTTTAATTCAAAAGAAATACTTAGAAAACTAAAATTGAAAATTCGAAACAAAATCTTCAAATTTTCATTGCCGAGTGTCTAGTCCCCTTGGCTCCGCCATCAGCAGTTTCATGAAATTATGCAATATTTCGCTTGCAACATCAAAAACAATTCACTATTCATGAAAATTAACAGTTCAAAATTAAAAATTTGACAATATAAAACAGTATCAGTCATACATTAAGAAAATTCTTACATCCAGAAAAAATAGATGATCATCTTCGACATTCCGATCAACCTGTCGAATTGCTCGCCGTATAACTGCAACATTGTCAAATCAAATAATCAACTATAACGATCAAAACAAACAACATTACACTGAATATCCTCAAATTCATCAAACATAATTCCGAAAAAACGCGGAAATTAAAATTCACTAGGTGCAAAAAGACTCACATTGAAGAGGAGAAGAGATATGCGAAAGCGAAAAGAAGTCGTAGAAGCTTCCGAGCTTAGGGCAAGCATTGTTCGTTTCGCCATCGCCGTCAATCAACGCCGAAACGTCATCCTTCCGCTTTTCCGACGCATTCAAATTTCCGGCGGATTCCTCCGCCGTCGACGGCGGCGATTGCTTTCCGCCGGCGTATTTCCCGGCGGACTTCTTGGTCTTATCGTGCGCGGTTTTACCGTCCACCGCCTTGCTGTCATCCTTAACGTGCGCGGATGGGCCGAAGCTTGTGGTGCATGCTACAATGTCCAGCAGCCTTCTAACGTGCGCCTCCGCGCTCTCCTTATCGTACGCCTCTGTTAACAGCCAAAAACGGTCCAATTTAATTTAGTTAATTAATTCGTAGTTGATTGCCTAAACGCTGTCGTTTCGTGATTTAATTAATTCCTTGTTTAGCTTTGGCGGGTGATTGCTTAAAAGTTCATTTTGACCTTAGGTTAGATCAAAAATTAAAATACTTAATTAGTGGATCTATTTTAAGACGTACATTTATTCGGACACAAATTTTATAAGTCCATAAAAATATGAGTATGTTTTTACTTCATCTGTCTTATTTGACTCATTTTATGTTTAAAACGAATATGTTTGTGTAAAACAAAAGGTTGTATCACTTGATAAAATTGGGTTATATAGTTGGTTGACTAGGATGTAATAGTTGTTCAATGTAGGTCAAATCAAAATTGATTTTTCTATATTACTAGCACCCTAATATGTTGGAGTATGTCTAACTTCACTTATACTTTGTTGTAATTTAAGACACTAATATAAACTGTCGCAATAGTTTGTGTAGGACAATTTGACCGTGCAAGACGGTCATTTTACATAAAAACAACTCATTTATTATCGATATGTCCGTCCGACACTGTAGAACGATCTTACTATATAATTTGCGATATCATCGGGTGTATAATGACTGCGAAAGTGAGATGAGAAGATTAAGAAGATAAGGCAAGACAGCGTCGTTTTCATGTGCATATAGTGACAGTGTATCACCTTCAACCAATTTAAGAGAGCGGGGCTTTAGAGCTGCAACGTCCACCGTATCTTTCAATTGTGGACCCCTAACCTGCACATTTTCGGACAATTCCAATTTCAATTTGTGCTACTTGCTATTTGTGGTTCTATTTTGCCCCTTTTAGCAAGAGGAAAAAAGGTAAAAGGTAAAACTTAAAAAGTAAAAGGTAAATGGTGGTGTGGTTAATTTTAGTTGATGGAGGGAGATTTGTCCTCTTCACATCATTACTAAGGCAATATGGTCCATTAATGACTTCGGAGAATTACCAATTTGAGTAAAAGAAAACATAATTAGGGGCAAGAAAGATTATGGTTTCCAACCTCATGAGACAATGAGAAGTTGGTAATGTTGCATGTTGTCGTGTTTACTGATAGCAGTTTGCGAACGTCGATAATTCTGTCTGTAGATATTCCCTGTTTTTAAAATGAAAAATTACGTCATAAAGAAATACTGACGGAATGAGTAAATGAGTGGTGTATATTTATCACAGACAAAACAAGGTCTAAATAAAGAAATGACGAGGAGTCGATGACTACTGAGTGATTGCGAACATCCGAAGTGCACAGGTTTTGATGAACACGTAAACATCTTGTTTTATGCGACATTTTAATTTAACAGAGTTCTCTCACTCACATGTAATCTTAAAATATGGTGGCTGTCGACAAATTATGTTGAGTAATGAATTAATGATGCATGCTAAATACATGAACACTAATTTAGCGTAAAATCTTAATTATCATAATCTTAGTTACTTACAAAATACAAACCAAAAACAATATTTTCATTGGGTAGGATGGAAATCATTGGAAGTTTGAACAAAGATTGTTCTCCTCCACCAAATAGCTTATAAAAATGAAATTACTTCTAAATATATCCGTTAATAATTTACATTTATTTTATTTCCCCCTTATAAAATAAAACAAATGTAAACTATTTGCTATTACTTTTAAATAAATAAATGCAAAAATACCCACATAGATTTGATCGATCCCACCCAATGAGGAAAATGACACCACCTTAATCTTATATAATCGAAAATCTAAAATAAAATTCATTAAAGAACATTCATGCGTAGGCAACCCATTTGAAGGACTTGTAGGACCATAATTTCTTGACTATATGTTCTCGAGTACAATTGAAATATTTGATAATAACATTAAGGTATTTAATTAATCTCGCTTTTAAATAAATACTTACTTACTTAAAAACCGTTTTCAATATAAACAAATTTAGTTACTACACGAATATAGTTGAAGTATTGCATATATTGAAAATCGTCAAACAAACCTTCAAAATGACACTCATCTCATCTGGAAGGTTAACGGTGATATCCATAAGAACGGGAAGAACTGCAAACCAATAAACACGATTACACAACAAAGAAAAATTGTCCCAAGCTACAAAATATTAATAATAATTTTATACTAATTTAATCATATGAAAATAAATTAATAAAATCCATAATAAAAACTTGAAAAAAGAAAAAGTTTGAATTAAAGAGTACATACTCTTTTCTTCCTTTTTCTTCTTATCTCCCTTGCTCTTTCCTCTACCATTCTTATGCGCCATATCTTCAGTATCTTTTCTTTTCAACTAATAAAATTATACCTGTTGTGTAATATATATACATGTAATTTTATTCAATAAGTATTTCAAATGTCAAATGCAAAGTTACGAAGAATAAATAAAAAATCATTGTTCCGCAATTCCGCACATATTTTGAAAAACGTATACAATCAATCAATGAAGCATGGATATTCAACTACAAAATTCAATATTATTGACTAACCATAGTAACCAAAGAATCTATATGGGTTTTAGAAATATTACCTGAAAATTCAAATGAAATGCAAAAATATAGGATGATTGATAAATATGAGAAAAATGATGAAATTTATGTAGTATTTTCAAATACTAGAATAATAATACATAGTATAAGTAGCATTAAATTAAAAAGGGTAATTAATAATTATTGAAATAGTGAGAGAATAAAAATAAAATGGGGAGAAAGAAAAAATGAAGATGGTTGATGAAAACAGGGGAAGTGGTTGTGATAAGGAAGGAAGGGTGGAGATTAAATGGTCAGAATTTTTGGCATTTTATGTTTGCATTTTATTTGCTCTCTTACACCATTTCTACTACTAAAGAGTAATTTTGGGTTTAAGTGGGAGATTTGTTGGGTTAATGAGTAGATTTAGTGCCAAAGAGTGCAACTAATCAAATGTAGATGGGTAGTGGTTTTAGGGGCTGTTTTTTTGGACTGAAACGGTTTCAACTTAATTAATGGAGCTGAATTGAACTGAATGAAGCTGAACTAGTGAACTGAACTAAACTAAAGTAAGAGTTTAATTTATGAAGAGAAAAGCTGAACTGGACTTAATGAAACTGGACAGACATAAAATGAGTTGAAATTAAGTCCAAAAGAACAGGGCGGTGAATATGTATAAAGACCTTTTTATTGTAGAATGAGTAATCCTTTTCTTTAAGTAAATAATCGGGTATTATCTTTAAGTAAAAAATAGTGTCTATCATCTTTTTTCAACCATTTTTAAATCGAAACCATATTTTTTTAAAAATTAAGATATATTTACTATTAATATTTTAATCAATATTAAATGGTTACAATAGTTATATTGACACAATTATAAAAATTAAGTTATTTTAATAATTAAAAGTTACAAAAATTATACTTCGTATAATATTGGTTTTTAAATTATTTTTGTAATTAAAAGTACAAAACTAATTATTGACTATTAATATTATTTCAAATATAATTTATAAATATTAACATTTTAATAAAATACTTGATTTATCTTTGACCCAACAGGTCGGCCCGTTCGGGTCGGGTTTCGACCCTAAATTAGCGGATTTGACAAGTCTACTCATGATAAAATATTGGGTCTGACTTATTACATCATACGCGTGTTCCTTTTTTTTTCCTCCTTTTAAAGGATGTCCATTTTCACATTTCACATTTCACTCAATTCAATACGGTTTCGACCATTCTATCCAATTCATCTTTCTCACACCTTTTTCTCTCTCAATTGTTTCTAACTTAACCCTGTTTGTGGAGTAGCTGACGACATAAATAGTGGTAGGTGGTGGATAGTGGCTGACAGGGATGGTGGTGGCTATCGGCCAATGTTAATGGAGGAGACGCAAGGGAGGTGGTTGGACGGGTGTAAAGTAGTGGTGGTGAAGTGTGTGTCAGAGTTAAATTTAGATGTAATCTTATAGACTTATAATACAGAGTATATAATACTAATAGCATTTTACTCAAAAATACAACTCCGTATAAATTAACAAATACGTACATTACGTGTCAACACGTAATTAAAGTGACAATAATTTAAAATGAATAAAAAACTAAAATAGGTGAAAGTGTGAAACGTAGTTTTATATAGGGCACTAGCACGAGTGAAATAGTCGAGGAGCATCATAAGCACTAAACTAATGGGGCGGTATGCGCTAATTGTTTTGTTTTTTTTTTTTTTTTTTTTTTTTTTTTTGACAGCAATCGGTGAATAACTTACATTATTTCAAACGTTACAAGGTAAGCTATTCGACTAAGAAGCACCAGAAACCTGACCAACTCCAGTGCTACCAAGCCAATTCTAAAGTTTACATAAACATTTATAAAGATAACTAATGCCAAAGGAGCTTCAAGGGCATGATGGTGGATGCAAGCGAAGGAGCCACGGGCCATAGATCGAGCTTCATAGACACGAACAATCTCCAAATCCCGTAGATACATACGAACCGCAGAGAGGCAAAAACTAGGTGTACTTACGTTCTTGCGAAAAGAGCGTAGAAAGACAATATGGTAAGTAGGACGACGAAGTCCACCACCGACGGAGATAAAACTCCTACACCTTAGAGAATGGACCCTTTGATTGTATGACCAGGAGACCAAGAAATCAGGCATGCAATGTCCAACACGAACACGAACCCAAGGGGACAGGACACCCCTGCTCATAGT
>JAGPOY010001628.1:0-16770 GCA_018983105.1 Silene uniflora
GAAGTCAAAGTAAGAAGAACATACTTGTCCATTATACTGAGAAGCTGTTTCCTGACATCTTGTGCCCTCCGCAAAGATCGAGACTGAATAAAATTTTCAAAGCACCACGGCCCAGAAAAATTCTTTGCTTTCCAAGCCTCATAAACAGCAAGCAAAGTTAGGTGATCACCCTCTGGCTGGAAAAACTTGGCCTTCCTCTGATCAGCTTGTGCTTGCTTCTCCCTCGGCCTATAAAACACATTCCCTGTTTGAATCATTGCAATCATCGTCAAAATCTCATCACTGCAACCAAGGTCCACACTAGCCAAAAGCATCTTCGACAATGGAGGCTCCAAAGGGAATTCTGCCATCTTCCTTCCCAGTTTAGTCAAAAGACCTTCCTCGTCCAAAGCTCCCAAACTATACAGTTGCTCCATAGCAGAAATAAGAGCTTGTGGAGGTGGTGGGTCCATAAAATCAAATGAAAGAAGGTCATTAATTCCCATAGCTTTCATAGTCAACGTAGTCATCCCAAGATTAATTCTCTGAATCTCAGGAATTGAAGTAGGAGACATTTCATTCCGGTAGGCACTCTCTGTATAAAGGCGATAGCATTTACCAGGCCCAGTACGACCAGCTCGCCCAGCTCTTTGTTTTGCTGATGCTTGTGAGATAGGGGTAATAACCAGAGAATCAAGCCCCTGTTTTGGGTTGTATACATTTTGCTTAGCAAACCCAGGATCAACCACATAAAATATCCCATCGATTGTGAGGGAAGCTTCGGCGATATTTGTTGCAACGACGACTTTTCTCTTCCCAGGAGGAGCTGGGTCAAAAATCCTAGATTGCATTTCACTGGGAAGGGCACTATAAACAGGAAGAATAATCAGCTCAGGAACGTTTCTGCCAAGAGCTTTCATCCTCTCATAGAGACACTGACAGGCAAAATCAATTTCCTCTTGCCCAGTTAAAAATACTAGAATGTCCCCTTCAGGTTCAGTCAAGTGGATCTGCAGAACAGTAATCAATGCCGCATCTAAATAATCAGTTTCCGGCTGCTTGGTATACAAGATCTCTACTGGGAAAGTCCTCCCAGGGATTGTGAAGATATTGCAGTTAAAAAAGTACCCAGAAAATTTATCTGCGTCCAATGTAGCAGAAGTGACAATCAGACGAAGATCGGGTCTCCGGCTAACAAGCTTTTTAAGTAGCCCAAAGAGGACATCAGTGTGAATGGTTCGCTCGTGAGCCTCGTCAAGCATAATGACTGAATATTGCGAAAGATTCTCGTCAATCAAAATCTCTCTCAGAAGCATACCATCAGTCATATATTTAATCACAGTGTCAGGCCCAGTGCAATCTTCAAACCGTATAGCATATCCAACTTCCTCTCCTAGCCGACAACCAAACTCTTCGGCAACCCTCTTAGCCACTGACATTGCAGCCACTCTACGAGGCTGGGTACACCCAATTTTACCCTTAGTGGTGTAACCTGCCTCTGCAAGGTACTGCGTCACCTGAGTTGTTTTCCCGGACCCAGTCTCACCTATCACAACCAGAACCTGGTTGTCATGCACGGCCTGGATAAGCTCTTTCTTCAACTTGTAGATTGGCAAACTCTGCCTTTGATCTTGTATAGACAGCTTGGATTTCTGTCCAAAAGTCAGTGCCTTCCCATATGCTTCCTTCTTCCACTCCGGCATATCGTATGCAGACAAACCAACACCTCTCAACTCTTGGGCAAGGTGTCTCTCTCCTGTCTCTGGCATTGGATCTTCCCAAGGCCTATTAAGATCCTTAGGAATAGAATCAAGCATTGTCCTCTGTTGCTGCTCACGAACTTCTCTCCTCTCTTTTGTCAGTGCAGAACTAAGAGCAGCTGCGCGGCTTAAAGACCCCTCTGGATTCTTAAATATCTTAACAGGTGACATATCAACAGAGTATCGAGTCTGGCCGTGAAGAAAAGCAGGTTCATCTTCATTCAACTCAATCTCAAGCTCTTCCTCAGCACCTTCTTCATGGTAAAGCATCCCATCACCTTCATCGTCAAAACTAGGAAGCTCCTTCATACTTAAAACACCCGATGCAACCAGTTGCTGGGTCTCCCACTTCTCCGGTGAACTCATACGCTTCAATGGCCGCCTTGACGGCCTAGAATGCTCCTCCTCAATAATCGGAATCCCAGAAAGCCCTACTCTAGTACCCGACCCATTCCCAACACTAGGATTCGCAATTAAAGCATCATCCTGTGGTCCCTTCTTCATTGGGAGCAAATCCTTACCGGTATTCTGATCCACATCCCTCATCGAGAAACTCAACTTCCCCGCTAAATCCGAAATCAACTTCACATAAACCTCCTGGTCCCTCTTCACCACATCTTTAGCATTAGCAATCCTCCTGCTTGCCATCTGCGATATGTGCACCAAGCCCTCCTTCCCTCTAAAATCCAACAACTGAACAAAGCACCCCGAATCCATGATCCTTGACACTCTCCCTTTATAAACCTGATACATCTCCAACTCAACATTCCTTTCCTTCTTTCCCCTCCTATCCTCGACATCCTCCTCCTCCACATCCCCGTACCTATCTCTCCTCCTCTTACCACCGCTATCACCACGCCTCTCCCTATCCTCCTCCTCATACCTACCTCTACCACCTCTCTCATCACCACCATCGCGCCTATCCCTTTCTCTCCCCCTATTTCGCCGATCATGCCTATCTTCTCCCCTACCACCTCTCTCATCATCATGCCTATCTTCTTCCCTATCCCTATGTCTCCCTCCCCTATCACTCTCCCTTCCTCTATCCCTATCTCTATCCCTATCCCGTCGACTACCACTACGACCACGATCATCATCCTCCACTGGAGCATTCTTCCGCCGCCGCTCCTCGGCCTCCGCCTCAATCTCCCTTTCCAATTCCCTAACCCTATCCTTACCATCCTGTATCGACAACCCCGTAAACTTCGAATCCTTCTCATTATCACCTCCATTACTATCACCGCCCTTAGGTTTAGGCGGTAAAATCGCATGAATAATAGTTAACAAAGTTTTAACGAAATAATCAGGCATTTCAGCACCGTTTTTCTTCAATTCGGCATCAAATTCATCAACAGTTTCACAACTATGCCCTAAATCGGTAATAAATTCGGCGAGAACTTTATCGGAAGAACCTACGTGAGTATCTAATTCGGAACATACCTTGGATACTAAGGAAAGATACTCCAGCTTCTTCAGTGCCTCGTCCTTTTTATCGTTCTTCGCCTTGGTCGCCATTGTTATTGTTGGTGTAGAGATTCGAAGGAATTGAATTGGATAAAATTGGGGAAATTCTTAGGGTTCTTATTAGTGTTTTAAATTGGAATCCGATTTGCATAATTTTAGGGAAAATCAATAAATCATACGAGCAGGCCGAGTACACCGACCTCGTGTTAAGTACGGAGTAGGGATGGGCGGATGCCGGATGGTAGTGCTCCAAGACCCGACACAAACCCTTCTAGCCGGATCCAAATGAGGCGGATTAAATCATATTTTTTCGGTACGACTAGGTATGGGTCCTTTAAATTAGACATGGCAAAATTGACCCCACCGGAATAATCTTACCCGATTAAACCTATCCGAATTCGACCCGACACCCGAACTCAAGACCGCAACTTGACCCGAACTCGAATAACCCGACCCAAATGTTTATTGTTGCAAATTGATTATTATCCACAATAAGTTGATACTAGCTGATGACCCGAAAATGAGCCGACCCGAAGTCAGTAAACCCGAAATTGACCCGACCCGAAACCGACTCGTTTGCTAGGTCAACCCTAAATATAATCTGGTTTGGGGAATGAATCTTAGTTATGAGAACCAAAGCCAACTCGTAGATCCGTTATTTTATATTTAAAAGGTGTTTTTTTTCAACTCAATTTTAAGGAAAATGTTACTGACTCACAATATAATATAGTGATGTACTAATGTGCACAAAAAAAGTGAAACTGTTCTCTCATTCACTCCATAAACAAAGTGCGATCACCACAAGCAGTGGATTGACGATCACCACTCCACCACAGACAGTCAACCCCGACACCATTTACTCCCTTATCCTCTTTCATCACTATTATTCCGTTCGGATATAGCTGTGTCTAAAGTAGGCAATGAGCCGTGCTGGGCCGGCCCATCGTGCCTGCCCTATAATTTGTCCCGACCCAGGCACGGGCTAGTGGCCTTATTGGGCCGTGTCGTGCCAGGCCCACCAACCATATCCCCCGTCTCGGCCCATCCAAGGTACGACCATTTTCGTGCTCGGGTCGTGCCTAGCCATGGGCTTTGCTTGCCATGTTCGTGGGGGCCGCTATTGGCTTTAATATTTCTATTTTTTTATAAAAAATGTTTTAGAATTGACATTTTTTAGTACTTTTTGATTAATAAATGATGATGATTAATGCCTTGAGTATATATTTTATTAAAAAAACAACAACAACTATAAAGTATCAAGACTTTAGCGGCTACTTCAACTTCAACGACTAATTTTTGATTTTCTGCTGCAATTCCACCGTGCTTGTCGGGCCGGGCCGGGGCACGAAAATTTGAGGAAATCCGTGCCGCATCCCATCTCAACCACGGCGGTGTCGTGCCCGTGCTTCCTCGAAAATCTTGTCGTGCCGGGCCGGGCCCGGAGCCGTGCCGTGTCGAGCCGCCCACCGGCCCGCGGCCCTAGATGCCTTCTCTAGGTGTGTCCCCAAGTGTCGAACTTGGCTATTTTATGAAAAATGGTCAAATTTTTGGTCTAACACGAAGTGTCGGAATGTCATACTAATGTGCATGTGTCAAGTGTCGGACACGGGTATGCGAGCTTAAATAACGTGTCAAAGTAACACAAATAAACTTTTGCTCAGTTAGGGTTCTTACTTTTTAATCCAGATGGTTTTTCGTTGCAGGTATGATTTAGTTGCGTTTTTTTGTGAACCTCAACCGTTCCATATATGTTTCTATTTTAAGGTAACCATTCTAAGCCTTAACCTTGATAATAATCTTGTTGTACGTTTCAACTTTTATTCATGAATTGTTCACCACTTTTTTATTTGGAGTATATCACAAATATTTACTGCTTTCATGTTTCCTTCCTCCTATACGAGTATTTTTTTTTTTTCATATACTACCGTGTGTAGATATACTACTTTGTCTTTGATTTCTGTCGATCAAGTTTTGATACTACTTAACCCATTTGTAACCCGTGACGGATTGACGAATACACCCCCCTTAAATTACTAAAACCAAAAAGTAGGGAGTGAGGTAAAAAAGGGGAATGAAATCACAAGTGAATCAAATAGTTGTGATCGGACGCTAAGTCACGTAACTTGTGAGGTCTGACAGTCGTCCTCTATAGTCTTTACACAATGCAGTCTTTCACTTCTGTTTTAGTCTCAGATCCCGCCTTTCCTTTTCTACACACACAAACATTTCCTCAATAATAATCTCCATCTTTTCCAATAATTCTGCATTTTCGACGTTTCTTGCCAAACCCTAGCTCCTTCCTTCTCGTTTTAAGGTTCGTTTTCTGCATTTAAGTTTTTTTATCAGTATTATAAAGTCGTTGTACGCCGTATTACACCGTCTTATTTAATTACTACTGTATTTGACAAGTTTGTTTACTGTGTTTTCTCAAATGTTTAAAACATTGCCGTTGTTGAGTAGTAGTATAATGTTAGACAGTGCTCTGTATTAATGAAGCGCAAATTCTCATTTAAGACGGCACTATCCAATGACTCACTAGACAATTTACTGATATCTTTCTTGAGCCCCTTAATTATGATGGACTACTGTTATCTTGTAAATTGCGACGCTTTTTAGCTAATCTTAGGTTAAATTTAGCCCCTTAATTATCCCCGTCCAATTATTTATTTAACTTTGATTTTTTAAAAAAATTAAACAGATAATTGGGATGAAGTTAGAAGTTTTGTTTCCCCAAATTAGGTTAAATTTAGTAATTGGTGGTGATTGTTAAACCTAGCTAAAGCTCGCTCATGTCGCTCTTAATTTCGTCCCAATTATAATTATAGGAGAAAATAGTTGGGGTAGTTCTAATCCTGTTTTTTCTAAAATCAGGAACTTATTTTATAGCATTAAAATATGTCAATTTTTTGCTTAGAACAGTATGAACACTGTTTGTTAATAATACTGCTTCCTTTAGTATAATATACGGAGTAAATGGCTTTAGACAACGGTTTAATTAGCGAGTTTGTAAACTAAGTTCCAAAGTTTAGGCTGGGAAAATCGGATGGAGCGAGGCGACTAGAATTAATCTGGGGTTGTCGTAAAAGCAGAAATATGCTAATTAGTGTTTAAATAGTCTTATACTGAACACCATAAATCCGCTGCCAAAAAAATGAACGCGCAATTTTATTTTAATTTATTATGGTTAAGGTACTTGATTGTTTAGTTAGGATTCTTACTTATTAGTTTGAATTTGTTTTTCATTGCAGGCATGGTTTAGCTGTGTAATCCTCTATCATATGCGTTTTTTGTCGGCGTTTGGTTCTCAATCTCAACCTCAACCGTTCCATATGTTTCTGTATTAAGGTAACCATTCTTTGCCTTGACCTTCGCAATAATGTGTGCATTTGAACTTTTATTCATGAATTGTTCACCACCTTTTTACCTGGGAGTATCACAAAGATTTACTGCTTTTCGTGTTTCCTCCCTGCTATAGTTTTTCCATTCCGTGTGTAGATATGCTACTCTGTCTATGATTTCTGTTGATCAATTTTTTTATAGTTATGCACTTTGAACAGAACTCAGATTTTTTATGTTATAACCTGCTTTGAGTCTCATAAAGAGTTGAAGTAACTAGTTTGCTTTATTGTTTTCGATATTGACATTACAAACCAGTAAGCACACTATTTGATGAGTTATGTATGCGATTTCGTGACCATCTCTTAGTGAAGAATACCAGTAGAGATATAAAGAGTCTTTTTTTTTTTCTTATTCATAGGATAAGCTCGTGCAGAATGTCAACTCAGAGAAAGTTCTCACGGGTTCTGGGATGGATAGTATTCTTATTCAGCATGCTCTGTGCATCCTTTGGGGGTGCTTCTAGCGATTTGGAAATACTTGCTGCTCTGAGAAAAGGTTTAATCCTGCGAAAAGATATGATTCCCAGCTGGTTCTACCCCGAAGTTCCTGCATGTTCTTGGACTGGTGTGGAGTGCAAGGGTTCTGTAGTTCTTGGCCTTAATTTACCTTGTAAATCTTCACCACTAGGCCTCCCTTTTCCGAACAACATAGGAGAGTTGAAGAATCTGAGGTATCTTAATCTCAGTCAGTGTGGACTAACAGGGTCCATTCCTGAAAATATTTGGACTCTTGAGAAACTCAAGATCTTGGACTTGAGCATCAATGAACTGTCTGGAACTCTCTCCCCAGCTGTGTCTGATCTAAAATCTCTTAGACAACTTGTGCTTGATGGCAATAGCTTGTCAGGGCAGCTGCCTTCGACCATTGGTTTTCTTCCTAACCTTGTGGAACTTTCCTTGCATGGAAATTCTTTCGTTGGGGACCTACCTACCGAAATTGGGAAACTGTCTATATTAGAGTCTCTTGATCTCTGTGGAAACTCTTTTTCTGGTGCCCTCCCTTCAAGTTTGGAAGACCTCGGAGGTCTCTTGTACTTTGACGCTAGTAAGAATCAATTTAGTGGTCCTATCTTTCCTGGGATTGGAAATTTGTCAAACCTTCGAAACATTGATCTCTCGGGGAATTCTATTAGCGGACCTCTACCAGCTGAAATTGGGAGATTGACAAGCCTTATCTCTATGAATTTGGCCAACAACAATATAGAGGGAACAATACCTTCATCCATTGGTAATCTCAAAGAACTTCAGGTGCTCAATGTCCAAAATTGCACACTTACTGGCTCAGTTCCTGAAGAATTGTCTAAGCTGTCCAATTTGACATACCTGAACATAGCACATAACTCATTTAAGGGAGGTTTGCCAGCAAGCTTTGGGAAATTGTCTAATTTAGGCTACCTCCTATCGTCAAATGCTGGATTGGGTGGGAGTATTCCTGGTGAACTTGGTAATTGCAAGAAGCTAAGAACTCTAGATCTCTCTTCTAATTCATTCTCGGGCCCTTTGACTGATGGTCTTGCTGGTTTAGTCTCGCTTGAGAGTGTAATAATGGTTTCCAACACTTTATCCGGGACAATCCCTATCTGGATATCTCACTGGAAGAATGTTGTTTCCATTCTGATGTCGAAGAACAGCTTTATAGGGTCTATGCCGTCACTCAACCTGCAGAATCTAAGGGTTCTTGACCTGAGCAACAACATGCTTTCCGGCGAATTATCCTCAGAAATATGCTCAGGAAAGGCATTAACAAATCTTGTACTATCTGACAATAACTTCACGGGAACCATTGATGATACATTCAGACACTGCGATAACCTATCTGGATTAGTATTGTCTAGGAACGCCCTTTCTGGCGAGATACCCGGATATCTAGGTGATCTCTCCCTTGTGTTGCTTGAATTGTCTGGAAATAGTTTTCATGGGAAGCTACCCGATCAGCTATGGAAATCAGAATCTCTCTTAGAGTTATGCCTTGGCAATAATTTACTTTCAGGGGAGATACCTGATGCTATTTCAAAAGTGAAGACATTGCTGAGACTGCAATTGGAATATAATGCCTTTGTCGGGTCCATCCCAGCTTCCATTGGAGAATTAAGAAACCTCACTAACCTCTCTCTGCATGGCAACCTGTTAACTGGAGAGATCCCTGTAGAGCTTTTCAGTTGCTCTAGTCTTGTGTCATTGGATCTGGGCTCAAACAGACTTTCAGGCTCAATTCCGACGTCCATTTC
Organism: Silene uniflora; assembly: GCA_018983105.1. NCBI lineage: Eukaryota > Viridiplantae > Streptophyta > Magnoliopsida > Caryophyllales > Caryophyllaceae > Silene > Silene uniflora. Next base: position 8,830 of record JAGPOY010001628.1, read on the forward strand.
AAAGTTAAAGTCCCTGGACAACTTGGTATTATCTTCTAACAGCTTCTCAGGTATAATTCCTGAAGAGATATGCTCTGGGTTTCAAAAGGCGTCATTTCCAGATTCCGAGTTCAGTCAACATTACGGCATGCTTGACTTGTCGTACAACCAGTTTGTGGGCCCGATTCCTGCTTCAATTGGCCAATGTATTGTGGTTATGGAGCTGTTATTGCAGAACAATCAGTTAAATGGCAGCATTCCTTCTGAAATATCTAGTTTGTCAAACTTAACCTTACTAAATGTGTCTTCCAATCATTTAACTGGTCCTATAATACCCGGATCTTTCACATTTAGGAATCTCCAGGGCCTTTTTCTCTCCCATAACGAGCTCATGGGCTCTATCCCAACTGGCATGGGCTCTCGATTGCCTAGCTTAACCAAGCTTGATATTTCATGGAATCGGGTTAGTGGTTCATTACCGTTATCTGTGTTTCATATTGAGAGCCTTACATACCTTGACACTAGTGCCAATTACCTTTCGGGACCCATCCCTTGCCAATTCCCAAGCAGCAGTTCTCTTGTTTATCTAAATGCTAGCGGTAACCTATTTGATGGTCCTCTTTGTGACTCCCTTACAAACCTAAGCACCCTTGCCTTTCTAGACCTTCACAACAATGCTTTAACTGGGAGCCTGCCATGCTCTTTGGCAAACCTAGCTGCTTTGACATACCTTGACCTTTCCGGGAACAATTTTGAGAGCTATGTTCCATGCAATATTTGTGACATTGAAGGCCTCTCCTTTGTCAATCTCTCTGGCAATAAATTTGTTGGTTTTGTACCAGAGACATGCGCCAGGCATAAACCGTGCTTAGCCAGTAGCCATCCACGATTCTACCTGGCACAATCGCCTCTTTGGGGCGGTATTATAGGAGTCATGCTTGTCGTCCTTTTGGTGGTCGCCTGTCTGATTTGTCGCTCAAGGCGTGAAGCTGCAATTTTGGGCAGTTTAGAGGGTAAATTTGTCCATTCAGTTGGGCAGTCCGAGGAGCTGATGATAGTCAAGAAATCAAGGGAGCCGTTAAGCATCAACATCGCCACATTTGAACATTCTCTAACTCGCTTGAGCGCTTCAGAAATTTTCTCTGCCACCGATAATTTCAGTAAAACGTACATAATCGGTGATGGTGGATTTGGGACAGTTTATAAAGCATCCCTTTCTGAGGGCCGGACCATAGCTGTGAAACGTCTTAATGGAGGACACTTTGATGGTGACCGGGAATTTTTAGCTGAGATGGAGACTATAGGGAAAGTACAGCATGAAAATCTGGTTCCATTATTTGGCTATTGTGTCTCTGCTGAAGAAAGATTCTTGGTTTATGAGTACATGGAGAATGGGAGCCTTGATGTGTGGCTTAGAAACCGGGCTGATGCTGTTGAAGCTCTCAGTTGGCCCACCCGTTTCAAGATCTGTTTAGGCGCTGCTCGAGGCATCGCCTTTCTGCATCATGGGTTTGTCCCCCACATCATTCACCGGGATATCAAGTCCAGCAACATACTATTGGACAGGTACTTCGAGCCCAAAGTGTCTGATTTTGGGCTGGCCCGGATAATCAGTGCCTACGAGAGCCATGTTAGCACGATTCTGGCAGGGACATATGGCTATATACCCCCTGAGTATGGTCAGTCCATGGTGGCAACAACAAAGGGTGATATATACAGCTTCGGAGTGGTGATGTTGGAGCTGGTGACAGGCCTGGCCCCAACTGGACAAGCTGATATCGAGGGCGGGAATTTGGTGGGCTGGGTTCGGTTAATGGCAGCTCAGGGGAGAGAAGATGAGGTGCTCGATTCCTTTATCCCTGCGGTTTCAGCGTGGCGCCGTCAAATGTTGCAGGTTCTCAGGATTGCTCGTATGTGCACAAATGATAATCCGGCTAACCGGCCCCACATGCTTGAAATAGTGAAGCTGTTGAAAGAGATCAAACTGGAGAGTTGAGAAAGTAATTAGCGGAGAGACGTCCCTCTCGTTCGGACGTTTAATGTGTTGTTAACTTGTGTAAGTGTGACCTGAGCTAGTATTAATTAGCTAGAAAAGCTGTAAGTAAAGTATCATTAGAATTAGAAGGTAGAAACAACGAGCGCTCATTTGTAGGGCATTTGGTGGATATATCATTATCAATGCCCTTTCCTCTTGATCAATCAATCAATCAATCAATCAAATTGTTCTCGCCTTTTCATCGTCTTCGACTGTGCTTGGTAGGTTTTGTTCAATTCCAGGATTTCCACCCTTACACCTGAAAAATGGCATTAATACAAAGGTCAGACTGAAAAATTGAGATCTCTGCTGCATCTGTGAAGATGCTCCTGAAACTGTAGAGCACCTATTTTATAAATGTAAATACAGTTAGCAGCTACTGCTCCTACAAGAGAAGAACTGGACTCATATAAAGTTGCCTCGAGAGGATATCGACCATGAAATGGAGATTGAAAAGAAGGGACAACAAACTGAAATTGGCACTCTAAAAGTCTGAATAGCATTCTGAACGAATGCGGGGTTTTGCCACGTTTGGAGACAAAGGAATTTAAGCAGACATGAAACAAACTTGAGAGACCCGACCTGGTTTTTCAAAGAATAATGACTGATGTGAAGAGCAGATTCAGCAGCATTGTCAAGCTTCCCCTGAAGCAGAAGGATCAAGGATGTCTGATAGGCTTAGGATAGTTACCTTTGCCGGTGGCGCCCAAATTGGGTGTCACCCTCTCACATGGAGTGACTGAATTCTTAATTAATGGGGTCCCCCACTCACCCCATGTGAGAGGGTGGCGTCCAAATTGAGTGCCACCCGGTGGCGCCCTTTCATTTTCCCCTTTATTTTACTTGACAAACTAAAATAGCCTACATTTCGATTTTCCTATTTGTCCTGTTGTTGTGATCACAATTGATAATTGTTTTATGGTGGTTTTTATCAATATACTCACATTTTAAGCCAAAAAAAATAAAAATAAAAAATTAACACTACTCTTTTTGGCTTAATTTTAACTCATTTCATTTTTGTTCAGTTCAGCTCCATTCAGTTTAGTTCAACTCATCTGTTTACAAATTACCTTTTATTTCAGCTATATTCATTTCAGCTCAGTTCCATTCAGTTAAGATCCAATGAGCGGAATAGTACATGGTCTAAGACTTGGAGGTAGTACGTAAATAGGTTATTATCATTAAAAAGAAAATCCAATCATTTGTTTACCTTTTGTTATTCTTTATGAGCGGTATGTAAAAAGTATAAAATTCGAAAATGTAATTATAATTTTAAAGCAACCCATGCATTATTTTTTTGCTAGTTGGATACTTGGATTTACAACAAAAACATCAAAACCATTTTTTTCATTATTGTAATAACAACTAATGAGTAATGTTATCATTACTATGAAGTTTAATTATTACAATCTTTACATAAAAATTCATCCCAAAAAAACCAATTAAAAAACTTGGTATTCACAATTTTCCCTGGTTATAATAACCATTCCACACAATTTCAAGGGAAATAAATATTAATACAACCATTTGTTTTTGTTAACAAATAACAAAAACATATATAAATGCAATCACAAAAAGGATACATTAATTACATATATCCATATAATATCAAACTTCTTTTTTTGAACTCCATGGAGCACAAATCTTCTCTAGCCCTTGAGCTAAAGAAGAAACACACCCATCTTCTTTCTTAATCTCCCCTTTAATCTCCTTACTCTCTTCTTTACCCGCTTCGCCTTTTTTCGGGTCATCTTTGATTGTGTTAACAACAGCCACAACCTCTTCTTGTACCCTTTTAGCTAAGCTTGGTGCTTTCACTCCCTCAACTATTGCCTTCTTGTTATCTGAAATGATATCAATTGGTTTTTTCTCAGACGATTTGTGATCGATGTGTAGAATTGATTCGAGTCCTTCCTTCGCCTTATCGTAGTCTCCTTTGAAGCTTTCCTTGGCTTTCCCTAATCCGGCCTTGAATTTGTCAGCCAAATGATCTGCACTGTGTTCGGCTACGTGTACTTCTTCCTTAAACTTGTCAAGCAAGCTAGGTTTGTGCTCCTTAGTTTCTGCAACATCTAATCAAATACACTCTTTTATTATCTGTTTATGCAAATGCTTAAATAAGACCGTTTTGTAGCGTATAAAAAAATCATTTTAGAATGATACTAATACAACTTTTTTCCTTTTTTTTGATTTTTTTTTTTAATTGAAACAATTAACTTTTGCCATTTTCACCCTATATTATTGTTTTCTTTTGCGTTAACTTTGATTATTAATCTCTTTAAAAATGACGATCGATGTCCCTACATATGTAAGGTCTGGTATAGTGTTTGATTTGTCATGTTTAATTTCTCAAAATATATACGAGTAATTATTATGGAGTATTATTTATTCTTCTCAATATTATTTCTACATCTTTTAATTATTTAATAATGTCATAAAAACGTTTTAAAACATTACATAGTCTTGAGCTATACCTGTGGAAGAAACATCTCTAGGTTTAGCTGATACGGCACCATCATTCCTGCAATATGATCACGTTAAGAAATAAACTCGTGTTAGTATCTCATTTAACGGTTACCTTTTAAGCTAGTTTGTCAAACATTTTATATATAACCAATTTTCAGCTATCTTATTAGTTACCTTTTAAGGTTTCAATTAACTTTTCAGTTTTCAGTTTTACCAAAAAGAGTGATAGTTAATAATCAAGGAAGCATAGTTGGTATAAACACAACTTACGCCTCTTCAGTTGAAGTATGTTTATGGTGATGAAGTACACTGTCAATGGCGGTCCCAACAACTTCCTTCACTTCCTCGACCATACTCGGAGCATTCTCATCATCATCACCATCACCGCCAGTGCTACCCTCATCTTTGCTATCGATATCTTTATCCTCTGCCATGTATTATCATTTTATTTTCCCAAATTAAAAAAAAAGGGCATGAGAATATAAATTGAATTAAGAAGAAAGAATTACTTGAACTTTTGCGACGGAAGAGTAGCCTGCTCAAAGGATTTGAAGTACTCTTCTTCATGGACTTTGGACGTGAAGGGCTACGTATGAAGTTCGTAAAGCTGTTCACCCTTGAAACTTTCTTTTCCTCGTTGCCTATTCATTTTAACTTTTAGATTATCTTCAACAAATAATAACACATTTCGAATTACAATTACGTAATTACACCATATAACCAGTGGTGGATCTAGGGGGCTAGCAGGGGGCGCTTGTCCCCGCCGGCGGTGGAAATTGCAAAAGTTTTAGTTAAAATTTTTGAAACTTTCCCGACTTCCCCTTATACCATTACTTATTCACCCCCTCTCAAATTTTTTGCTCCCGTTGGCTGGGTTCAAATCCTGGCTCCGTTATTGCATATAACGATGAACAAGTTTGCCTAGGGTTTATGAGAGCTAAGGGTTTTGAATTTGACATGATTCGAATTCGTATGCCTTATATATTTCATCTATCTATCGAATACTGAAGGAGGTACAGTGGATATTAGGTGTCATAATTGAATCCTCCCTCCACAATGTATGTACGGTAACTTTGACCATTGTTTTTTCACCGACCGTATATACTCCATTTTTCCCAATTACAAGCAAATGATTGGGATGAAAGGCGTAGACAATAATTTTAATTTTTTATTAGAAAATAGATCGATAATTTGGGGAAAAAATTGGATGATCGAGTGACAAAAAAAGGTTGACATTATACTTGTTCGTAGTTTTGAAAAAAATTAATAGTTAAAGTTGACCATTAAAATCATCATACGGAACATTGTAAAGAGGGCGTGGAGGGGTGTTGATTTTGGTTAAATTTATCTAAAGTCTAAAAACATACTCCCGCCGTTCCCGTCAGTCGTTTACTTATTTTATTTTGGGATGTCTCATTTAATTGTTTATTTTTCTATTTTAGGAATATCTTTGATAGACAGTACAATTTAATCCCCCACACTCAATTAGATCCACTTGTTATCTAATAATTAATCCCCTCCTTTTTCTTTGATCTTTGTGCTAAAACGAAAGGTAAACAAATGACCGGGACAGAGGAGTAGTAAATTATTAACAATCATCCGTCGTAAGAAGTGGAGGGAATGTTATTTTGGTAACATTTTGGTAACATTTCAAGTATCTGAAGACATAATTCACTACATATGTACTTATGTATTCCCTATGTCTCAGTGAAGTGAATAGTTTACATTTACTTTATTTTATGTGAGGGGAATAAAACAAGTATAAATTATTGACATACTAACTTATAATTACGATAACAGTTCTAAGCGAAACTATGCGTAAACTATATCCATTGACTTTCAAATTAATGGAATAAAATTCCTTACGTACTACTCCAAAGGCATAACAATGCTAGTAAGAAAACAATAGAACAAATAATAAGATTGGAATAACAATAATCATATGCATAATACAAGACTTTCAAAACAAGGAATTGAAATTCCTTACACACTATCACAATTCACAACAATGGTAGTAAGAAATTTATGAACAAACTAGCACTAGGTTATGCATAATGTACCTCATCTATTTGCTACTCCATCCGTCTCAATGAAATATTTACATATGCTTTATACACAAAAACCAAGGTACAAAGAGAGGAGAATTATTTTTAATATTATTGAAAGAAAATAAAGTAGACAGTGAGTAAAACATGCCTAAAATAGAAACGTAAACTATTGACTGAAACACCCGAAAAAAGAAAAGTGTAAACTATTAACCGAAACAGAGGTATTTAACAAACAAACTCATACCTGAGGGGGACAACAATGAATCAGCCATTGTTGTATGTAGCTCTCCTTCTTCTTCCTCAGAAAATACAAAGGTAGTAGAGGAGAAGAGATGGGTACCCAAAAGAGAAAAAAATAAAATAAAACTTGTTGGGCACTAAGTTGTTTAAGCCAAGGTATTAAGTAATTAAGGATGTTACTTGTAGGGCACTAAGTTGAATGGTTTTGTGTAATTGGTCTTGTTTGTCGCACGATTACGCCAAGTGGTACAAATCAATACATATGAAAGCTACTCCTAGACGTGAGGCCATCATATAATAAGTCTTGCTTCAAACGGTTTGAAATAAGACGGATTAAATGTCACCATTCTTTTAATAGAATGTAAACATTTAATAACAAAATATTATAACTAAAGTTGTCAGTTTTTATCCTGAAAATGATGAAATTATGGTAACATTTTGTCAGAAAATAGTAACATTTTATCATAAAATGGCCTGTCTTATTTCAGACGGAAAATAACCCGTCTGAAATAAGAATTTAATTTGCACCCATGATATGGTCTAATGTTTTGTTTTACAAGTTAGAGAAATGGTATGAATATTGTTTCTTAATTTATATGAATAGACCTTCTAATAATTATTTGATTGTTTGTACCCCTCTATGGCTCTATGATCATTTGGAATTAATAATGTTTATATTAATGCAAACTTAACTTAGTCGGTTTATGATAATAAGTAGTCTATTAACGACTAATATGTGTCAACATGGGAGTGATTAGCGTTGTAATCATGAAATGAAGATTTGATAATTGCTTTAAATCTTTCAATGGCAAAATAAAAAATGAGGTAATAATAACATATAACTGAATGCAATTCCAAAAATTGCTTTATATTAAAACCTTATGATTTTTTTTTGAAAATGACATCGCACAATGTTAAATTAGGGTATGACTTATTGCAAGTGTTCCGGGTGTAATTACGAGGGTAACTATGGGAGCAAGTTTGTTGTACACGTAAGCTCGTAAGATGTCGGCGGGAGCTTGGCTCTCTTGTATCTTCCTGCAAAGATGAACAAACGGAGGGCACGGCTTGGGGCCGTGCGAACTCACTCCGACGCTCAAGTCAGTGACTTAAAGATAAGTGTGATTGAAGAGATGTAAGAGGGATGATACCAGATGATGAGAGAGAGTGGAT
>JAGPOY010001629.1:9360-23441 GCA_018983105.1 Silene uniflora
GTGGTGGCAGGCGGTGTACTAGGGGGAGTGTCAGGGGGAGAACGAGCAGGGGAGACAGGTGGAGTGCGAGCAGGGGAAGTATGGGAGGGCAGGGGCTGTTGTAAAACGGGAATGGAGAACGAGCACCATTGAGTGGGAGAGGGAGAGGTCTGAGCAGTAACAGTCGGACATAATTGGGAATAGGGGAAAGACGACTCAACAAACTTGACATGTCTCGAGGTGTATACTTTGTTGGTGGTGGGATCTAGACAGTAGAATGCACTTTGGGTGGCAGAATACCCAACAAAGACGCATGGTTTAGACTTAGGGTCGAGTTTGTGACTCGTATAGGGGCGGAGCCAAGGGTAACAGAGGCACCCGAAGCTGCGCAATTTGTGATAATTAGGGAGAACACCAAAGAGCTTGGTGTAGGGGGCAGTGTTGCCAATGGTTGGTGTTGGCATGCGATTGATAAGATAGACAGCAGTGACAAAGGCATAAGACCAGAGCGTGGGGGGCAGGGAAGCGTGAGTGAGGAGAGACAGACCCGTCTCAACAATATGACGATGACGTCGTTCAGCTATGCCATTGTGTTCCGGGGTATGGGGAGGGGAGGTGAGGTGAGTGATACCTGCGTTAGTGACAGTGGGAGTGAGTTTTAAATACTCACCGCCATTATCCGAGAAAAGTTGAATAATAGACCGATTAAAATACTTTTCAACCAACGCACGAAAACGAGTGAAAACAGTCGAAGTGTCAGACTTTTTCTTGAGAGGGTACATCCAAGTATAGCGAGTGTAATGGTCGACAAAAACTACATAGTACTTGTAGCCATCGACTGAGTGTAACGGAGATGTCCAGACATCCGAAAACAAGAGTTCTAAAGGGTGATGAGAGCGCAAGGTAGAATCAGAAAAGACAAGTTTATGGCTTTTATTAATAGAACATGCATTACAATTAGAAAGAAAATCATGCTTTAAATTTAAACTAGCTAAATTATTAATGGAGCCTAAGATAGTGGAGGCCGGATGTCCGAGCCTATGATGCTAAATCATGCTTTGATGAGGTCATAGCCAAATAGTAGATCTTCTATTTGACGAGACCAAGCACGGTACGTCGAGGGTGTTAATTCAATAACGTTTGCAAAATTGACAGCGAAAATTGGGTTTTTGGGATCGGAAGGATTAGGCAAGATTTGTGCCTGACCTGCCATTTGAAAAAAAAATTGAAAGAAGGGAAGAGGTAGAATTGGATCTTTTAATGCTCTGATACCATGTAGAAGATGTATGGAAAAAGCTTGCGTTTATTGAATAAGATCATAAGGTATTTATACAACCTAAAGATTACAACCTAGAGTATTGTACAAGAAATAAAGATATGATACAATGCAAATAATACAGAATAATAGCAAAAGATATTATACAGAATATCATAACAATAAGGAAACAAGATCATGATTTATCTTTAACAGATACATCACCTCTTAATAACAAGATTTCAAGCATAGGAGCTTTCACTCCACTCAGACGAGAAAAATCATTGCCAGACATTAATGATATAGCAGTGAACTTCTCAAACGTCTCCTCACACATCCATCGAGGAATGCTTTCGACTAAAGTCATGCAATCTTTGCCTGCCAAATGGTAGGAGAATAGTATTATCATCAAATATCCTATATCAGTAATAAATACATCCATATTACTTTCTCAACTCTAAAAAGTATAGAAATTTTTCCAATGATTCATTAATAAAGTTGGCCTCCAATTGTACATGAATGAAAATGATATCAAATATGTAGCAAGAGTAGCAACTACCGGCGATCAAACTAATGAGTAATACTATAAAATTACAAGAACAAGTGATTTTTCAAGGACTTGGGAAGGAAAATGGAATTGGGTCAACCTTTCTTCAAGAGTAGTTATATTTAGGGAAAACAATTTCTAGACATTATCAAAATTATACTTTTTGTTAAGCTATTTGTTTTGGAGTACTCGATGCACACCCTTCTTTAACAATATGGTAAAAATTATTCTTAAAGTAACGACTACGGAGTATATATTAAGAACAAATTTACGAAGGAAATCATCCAATCAATTAGAAGTTAATAACTCAATGTAATAAATATTACCTTTGTCATTAAATGAGATTGCGGATGCACGAACAAGATCATGAATCTTGACTTCCCCATCAGAATCACCTTTTAATAACAATGAAGATGAAATGAGTTCGTTAGCCCACAAAGAAGCTTGCTCCATGGCTTCTGAAAGATCGTTGACATGTTGAAATAAATCTAACCCTATGCCATATCTCATCAAGTCTTTGACCGTTACAGCTGAATCAAGGGGAGATAAACAAGCAAGAAATAGAAATATCCTTTTTTCTTCTATATCAATAAGCTTGTAACTTGTTTCGAGAATTGAGTATATCTCACGATACTCCCTAGTGACTTGACTCGAAATAGGCTTTTCTGATGTCTCTGCAAAATGACACCACATTGGCAAATCTTTATCCCTTAATGCACTCGCTGTTGTGGCAATTGCGAGAGGTAACCCACCACACCTCCTCAATAATCTATCTGCCACAGGTTTAAACTCTCCGTCATTGAACTTCTTTTCAACTTGGTTTTCAAAAAGATTTAAAGCTTCTCTTTCGTTTAATAAACCCACCTTATATATATTAGCACGTTGGACGTCCATAAGCCTACAAACCTGTTCCTCTCTCGCCGTAATCAACAGTTTACAACACGAATCTTTGGTGGTTTCACTAGGAATCCCCACCTCATCTAACTTAAGTTTCTTCCATAAGTTGTCAAGGATTATAAGGACTTTATTGTTTTCTGATTTCAGTTGATTATACAGAACGCGGGCCCTTTGAGCTATAGTGTGCATATCGTCCAACGTCAATCCGATTGCTCCAGCAATTTGATTTTGAATGCTTTTAATATTTGGAGCTTCAGAAACCTCGACTACTACTCTTTTATTGAATAAATCACGAGCTCTTTTGTGGGCAACTTCTTTTGCCAATGTTGTTTTTCCTGCATCCATACAAACTGGAATCAGTTGCGACTAAAATACAAAACTTATAACCAATTGCGTAAAGTGCCAAATTTATTTATATCCGTGCTAACATAAACCCACATTTAATTTCAACACACACCAATCCATTCAATTTGACTTCTTACACTTATCTACAATATCCAAAAGCAGAAACAATATCTTTGTGTTGCTAACATAAGGTTACAAGGGTAAAGATACCTAGACCTAACCCCTTTGCGGGGAGACACTGAGGCAATTTTGTCGTTGTTGTACCTAAAAAAGGAAACATTATGAAACAATTCGGATTTTTGGGTGGCTAATTATTCCAAGTTCCGGTTATTACTTTAGAGCCTCATATTGGCTTAGAGGCAGTGGTGAATTGATGAAATTGGGAGTCCGAACTAGGTGAAAAAACATAACCAATACCCAATTTGAGGAAAAAAGATTGAACCTTTTCTTCTAGTTCACGTATTATTAAATATTTAAATGATGCATCTTTGGAATTGTGGGAGTGTGAAGTTTGCAAAGGTGGGCGAAGGGGTGGTCAAATGGGCGAGAAGGGACGGCTGTTCTCGTGCTCTGCTTTCTGGACAGAACACGAAAACAGGAGGTGTAATAGTGAAGTTGTTTTCCTTGCCTAAAGAGTGACAGGGACATTCGCTAGTCGCAACTCGGTCTGAAAGGCTACCGTTAGTGTCATAATTATGCCGTGTTATCATTACTAATTCGAGAATTATAGAGTGACTTAATTATAACTATTATTTCACTCGTCATGATCATTTGTTTACTTTTGATTAAAATAATCTTCGTAAAAATACAAAAGTTAAACAAAGAATTGAAACGAAGGGGTAGCTTTTATCATCTATGATCTTCTTATCATCATTAGTTAGGCTTAGCAATTGGGAACTTTATGAAAACCCCAACATGCTCAGTTCAATTATGACTACCTAATTTTCTTATTCTTGAACGGAACGATTGAAGCTCCGATATACCGTGACAGTTATTAATTCATCTTTTCTCTTGTAAGTATTCTTTTCTCTGGTACTCAATTTTATGATTACTTAATTTTATGATTATTGCTAATATAGTTATTTGAATCGTAATGGTTAGACCAGGCCAAACTGACCCGACTTGAACGACCTGTCTCAAAATAACCCAACTGACTGGTAGTGTATCATGGATTCATAGACATACAATGTCAAATTAAGCACTCAACTCCGACATTAATTAGCCAAAACAAAACAGTTCAAAGTGTATGTGAAATTGTTAGGTATATTGAGGTTATAAGGCCAACTTTGTAGCCTATCGAGTATGACTATTACTCTAGTATAAGGAATATAATATTACTATTATATTATAATTCACAATATGGTAATATTGTGATTGTCTACGAATGCAATCCTAGTTTTCTATATTATGTCAAATAGATCTCTAAGATATATTCAAGCATTCAATTCAATACAATTCATATTCTCTACACCTAGATCTTAGAAAAATCGTCCAACTTGCAAACCTGACCCAACCCGATCAACTTTTTAAGGGTCATGAACTTGGTAATTTTAACTTGTGACGCAAGACGATTCGAACTCAAAATTAGAGCCACGACATACCCAACCCATGAACAGACTTGTAGATCTAAAAAAATAGCGAAAAATGCATATTTGCAGCAAAATAAATTTGAAAAAGAAAACAGTCATATAACATACCGCAACCGCCGATGCCATATACACCAATAGCTTTAACTTGATCATCTTGTAAATCTACCAATATTTTCTGCAAAAGTTCTTCTCTAGACTCCAACCCCTCCATGAAGTCACCAGGTATCATTTCGAGTTCATCTGGTCTTTTACGCCTCGTCACATTACCCTGAGGACACCCATCAATCATAGATTTGATAGCCTGAACCATAATTTCAGCTAGTTCACTCATATCATGACGATGACTATAAACTTCGAATCTAACACCACACCAGCCACAGTTTCTGTGTGATTTGCCAATTTCTTCAACCTGCTGAGACCCCGAACTCTTGCTCAAAACATCCATGACTTCCAATCCTAACACTGCACCATCTGGCAAACCCTTCTTAAAGCTCTCGTCATCCAAAAAAGTCACCAAGCTCCCCATACGTTTACGCCAACCTCCAACTTTCTCTTTGATGATACTTTCATTAACTAGTTCGACATCCTTGCCATGTGTCTGGAGAAGCAGTTCCTCTTCGTTATGATCATTAAGCTCAGCCTCCTTCAGAATGACATCCTCTGCCTTACGCAACATCTCGTCCATCTCATTTCCATCTCTCCTCAGCTTCTCGAGATCATCATCGCTCAACAGTTTAACCACAGCAACAGTCGTGCCATCCCTTTTTATGAAATTCTTAAATTCCTCGGCAATATCTTTCAAAACATTGCTGGCAATCTTCGCGACTTTCTTGTAATCAGCATCCTCTTCAGCATCAACTTCACCATCAACAATCTTTTGATTGCACTTCTTCACCACATGGACTACAATATCGAAAGTTTCCCTATCCTCTTCCCATAACTTCTTCAAAAGAGGACGTTCTATCATTTTCACCACGATTTCAGCCACCCTTTCTTCTTTCATAAGCTTCTTCATTTCTTCCCTCTCGATCAACTTCATTAAACTATTCCGCCAATTTGCAGTCTCTCTAGTCATCTTCCGCAGATCGTCCATTTCAGCCATCACCTTTGTATCAAGGTCCAGCTTCTTTGCACATAAAACGTTAAGCTCGTTTATCAGAGCCGTCATGTTATCATCATAACTCGTGATAAACTTGAGATACTCTTGTATTCTCTTGACAACCAATGAATCAAAATAACCCACCCCAGCTTTTACACCACCTAATATCGGGTCGGACATTTTTCGATCCTCCCCCAACACACAAGCTATCTATTTGTTTTTTGTTTGAATTTTGCTGAAATAACTTTGAAAAACACGACACACTCCAAGAACAAGAAGCTAAAATTACAAAGAACTGACAAATATCGGTAATTAAACGAGAAATCACCGTAAGACACCGTGAAGAAATGGAGAATCAGAGGAGTAGAACAAAAGCAATCAATTTTTTTGCTGAAATTTCCATTTGTAATTTTAATTTCTTCAGTGGTGACAGTTGGAGACATGTGAATTGTGCAGGATTCAACGAGACGAATAATTAAATAACCAAATAATTTGCTGATCTTCAAATAATTGCGCATTTGTGCAATTAATATAATTAGTCGGCATTTTATTTTATAATATCGGATACATCTGCAAATCCTAGTCTGATTTTCTCGTGTTTATAAATCCGAGTACAAACAATCGTGCTTGGTTGTGTAGCCAACGATGTTTTTAAAATCAATTCTGGCAGGCAACCTGTATCGACCAAATGTCAACCACAACGTAATTTTGTCATTAAACCATCTCAATCAAAAGCTTAGCTTAAGTTGATTATTGGAGTCCCAAGATCAATTTTATACTCTAACAACCGTGTTTTACTAATATCGCCCAAAGGGTACATATGGGGTAAATACTCACTTGCAGCTTATGAGAACTTTATTTAAAATAAAATCTGTAACGGAGGCGTCCCGTTACCAAATAGTTAATTGATACGCGGTGATAAGAACAATAAATAACGAATGTAAGTAAAGTTACACAAGATTTACGTGGTTCACCAGTAAAATAACTGGCTACGTCCACCCTGCGAGGAGATCAAACTTCACTATAATGGAGAAAATAGTACAACAGTAGACCGGTACACACGCGCTCAATATGAGCCAAAAGTATACCCTATTCTACCAAACAAATATAGTAGTCTCACAGGATCAAAAGAGACAACCCCAATAAGACGAAGGACAAATAATCTTGAGGCCTACCAAGATATGAACAAACTCCTTCGATCTTCAAAGACAGACGAACATCAATAATAGAGCCCGGAACAAACTGAGTTTTCTTCTTCAGAAGGAACCTCACAAATTGACCCTCTTTATTGTGCTCTCAAATCTCTCTCTTTTAATTGACCTAGGATAATAATACTTGGATCTTTATATACTTATTCCACCCAAATAAAATATCTAGACTAAACAAGAATAAACTAATAAGAAATTAATATAATTAACTAGATTTCACGCCCGGCCGTTGGCCGGGTAATATTAAGAAATAATTTCTAAATATTTATCTTGATCGATCTCGATTGAAAGCATTTTAATTATAACGAATATATACCTATATTTTAGTCAATTTGTGTGAGAATCGTTACTTCCCAAATGACACCATGGTACTATTGATTGCTCTTGCGGGTTGACCATTTTGCATAATGTTTGGGTAAACCATTTATTGTATATAGTGAATTTAGAGAGCAATATTCCCTCCATTAATTGGGACTGCTTTCGGCTTCACATTCATCATGTAGTCTAATCTAAGCAACGTATCAAGTGAAATATTTTATGCAAGGCAATTTTTCCAACAAAGTCAAGCATCGTAGCAAGTAAGCGCTTTAGTAGTATTCAAAGTGATAAGGTTAGGAAGATGAAATAATATCGAGTTATCTTCCCTCCTCGGTCATCTTGGCAATTTCCTCCTAATAAACCGTCCAATTTCAACTCCTTGAGATCATGGTGTGGTTGCATCTCTTCCGACAACGACGCTTCCTCATTATTAATGTTTTTGTAATTCCTATCCTGGCAATTTATTATCACAAATATAAGAAAGGGGAAATATCAAGCATTAGGGGAGGCCGTAAAAAACTGATGTAGAATGATTATTGATATCCAATAACAAAATTTATCATCATACAATTCTACCATTGCGAATCTCTATCTTCTCCTATTCATACAATAATTTATCATTCATACCCTTGTGAATCTCTATCTTTTCTAATTGGATGCTATTATATATGTAATTTTATAACTATCAGAAAAGGCATTTGTGTTAAACCGAATGGCCTATCAATGTAGAACTCTACACAAATAAAACTCTAAAATAATTTAAAATAAAACAGTTAGTCACTTATTTATCTAATACCGCATTCATATACCATGTTTTAGATGTGCATAATGACATCATTAATTCATTCACATGTTATAAACTCTCTGATAAATACTATAGATGTAACAATAGGTCTGTAATTTTTTAAGACGGATATAACCGTCTTAAGAGTAAAACGGAACAAATAATCTCTCACTTGCATAGATGAGACAAAAAATTTTCTAATCTTATTACATTTTATTTTTGCCTTATGTGATACTTAAGACGTCTTGCTATTCGTCTATTATGTTAGACTTCTAATCTACCTCTATAACTTGCATGCCAAGAAATTTTGTCTTGTATATATTACACACATCTTGTTAATATTTTGGTTAAAAATCAAGTTCAAACGGAAGTGCATTAATCACTAAACGTTATTCAAAATAACATGTTAATGATAAAAACTTTATGGAGTGACAAACTTAGAAATGAGACATTTGTTTCATGGCTTAAAATGCACCTATGTGATCTACTTATGCACCTATGTGATCTTTGGAGTTAGTTTGGCTGTTTGAGGAGGATTTATCATGTTATTAACTTAATGTATTAATCAATAAGTAAATTAACTTTTAGTAGGAAACTAATTGCTGAGTAATAGTTTAACAGARAGGGGTTTTTGTTAAGATAAGCCCGGGTCTTCATACATAGATACTGCTTATTTCTATCACGTACACAATCCTTTCTTCGACATAAAAATAGGAACGTTACATACATATATTCATAATTTAATGATTTGCGTCTCATCAATTTACCCCCTCTCCTTTATTGTAATGCGACTAAGTGCGAATTTCGCTAGAAAAAGAAATAATTTCACACTCTTATAACACATAAATTATTCTATTGGTATAATATTGTATGATTCTATTGGTATAATATTGTGAAAAATTCCATACGCTTAACACGTAAATGATTCTATTGGTACTATAATCTTGTATTATTCGATCACAACATTACACAAATAGTAGCATGTGTAGCCCTGTACGAATACTCAATTTTCTTGCTCAATCAACAATAATCTGATTGCTTCTTCCTTATCGCACCCTGATTCACGAAATCATTTTGGCATATCGGGAATGGAAATTAAAGTCTTTGTAAAGACTATACGGGGTAGTATATGAGGGTCTCTCAAATCGAAGGTAAATATTAAACTAAAGAAAATAAAATATATTTACCCTCACCACTAATAACTTTCATTATACACCTTTCGGATATTCACAAACTTCATTATTAATGGCAATACTACGTAGAGCAAAGGTCCTATGTTAACATTATCATACGTTACTCTTGCCAACGCAATTACAAAATTAATGTAAGACATATAGGGTTGTAAACTTATAAGAAACCATTAAAAAAATATCCATTCAATAAGCAAATTTAATACCTTGCTATCAAACTTATAATTGCTCTTTTGTCAATTTAGATATCTCCAAATCCTGCAAGTAAAACAAAATAAACAATTAGTAGTCCTCAAGTTAATAGCAAAATCACACACTATATTAAAATTAACAAAAATAGGCTATTTAGGTGGTGTACATAATATTATCATAGGTATATATATTGGTCCAATGGTGAGAAGTTGTTAACTGCTTGTTTTTTTAGCTCCGGTAGAACTTTCAATTTGACTAAAACTTATCATGATAATAATGATAATATAGATAGATATTATAAGTTGTTGAAAATAAACTGATAATTTAATTCTATTCTATACTATAATTTAATCCATATTTTCTTTTATTTTTTTATTTTATATACATCATAATTTGTTGAACATATTGATGAACAAAAGTAATAGCCAATCAAAACGCTCGAAAACATCCTCTTTTAAGTATATAGATAGATTTGATCGTGTTATTGTCTAGGTTTCTATTTTCGATGTCAAATATATCAGTTTACAAAATTAGAATTCCTGTTGATTTGGGGATTTTTGGATTGTAGTCTGAGTTACATTAGCAATACCTTGACCTTATTGGTCGTCTTCGTTAACTTGGATAATTAACTTTGGCCGAATATTATTTATTGGTTAAACTAATCTCTGATATTATTCAAATATGAAGAGTAATAGGTCTGGATTTAAATAGATACATTTGATTTTAGCTAAACTATGTCATCGGCTAAACTGTGTCATCAGCCGAATGAAGTAGATTTAGGTCTCTATTCTGCCCATCTTCTCGAGTTGCTGCAGTTTGTTTATAAGTCTTGCATTAGAATTTGGATTTATGAAACTGGCGACACCATAATTTTCAAATATCTCGACTCTAATGTCGAAAGAACTTGGATATACCTAGAGTACAATGGACTTTATTTGTCTATGAGCATTTGAGTTTATGTTAAACCAATTTAATCAACCTCTATTGGATAAAATTAAGGAGATTTATCTACAGCAGGTTCACCGAGCTGAGTAGGTAACATAAACGATGGCCCAGTTGCAACAGTACGGGAAAGATCAATAAGGAAGAGTTAAAGAGTTAATGCCGGGTATTATATCAGATCATTTTTTTATCGTATAATTTATTCACTTTGTTCATTCTTCAGTTGCATATTCACTTTTGTTTGTTAGTGATTGTATTTGTTTCGTATCAATAAACGACAAGTATTAGGTGTCTTCATTATCATTTTAAAGCCTTCGACACAAATAAATCATAATTTAGAAACAATATTCTACTTGAAAGGTATTGCAATGTCGCCTTATTCACCTTAAATATAGTTGACAGGAGCATGGAACATAGAAGGAATGTCCATGTAATATTCAGTCACCATAAGTGATTCCCAAGCTACAACACAGCAGGCATGAACTAGGCTGTACATAGTTTATCATTTGTTTGGTTAAGAGCCTTTTGTATGCATGGGTTCTGAATATCGGATAAATTGAGTTTAGATTTTAAATTTAAAGAAGAAAAAAGACCAAACGAGAAGGGAAGGTTGAGCTGTTAGAGAGAATTAAGATTTGTTGTTCGCTAACTCATTTGTTTGCTTGTTTATTTCCTTTCAATCAAGCCAAATTTGAAACTTGTTGTATAAAGATAAAGTGTTACCTCTTAGGGCTTGCTTGGGATGGGAGTAATATGTGCTAAAATAAGAAGAAATGAGAGGATGTTGGTGGTGAGTGGTGGTTGTGGAGGGTGGAAAGAGGTGGTGAGGGTGGAACTATTACCTCTAGATGATTATAAGTTCTCAAAAGTAAGCACATAGAGATGCACGACTCCATCTCTGCCAATGCCACACCATTGTAATAATCAAAAACATCAGTATTGCCCTAGTTCCTAAAAGGCTCAAGTTTGTAAAGGCCGACAAATGAGAACATGTGAATGACTCCTTTCTGAAAAATCTGCTCATGCTTTACAGTTAAGTAGTAAATTACATGACAAAAAAATACAAGGAGATAACACAATCACAATCCTATTAAATCCAGCTATTTTTTTAGTGATTGTTATTAATATTATCATGAACTTGGGATTTACAATGGTTTGCTTTCAGATATCTAGTTTATGTGTCACTGCGGCAGTTTTGGTTGCGAACTTTATAGCTGATGGTCTTGCCTAGCTTTGGAATTGTCCAAAGGTAAATATGCTACTAATTTTCGAAGTTATTGTTCTTCGGGGGTCATCTAGAAATAACTTGTGTCTTAACATCTGGCCTTTGAGGCAGTAGCATTTTGACAAGTATATTAGTTCCTATCTATGCTCTGTGGTTGTTCTTATAGCTATTTCTTCTTTTTCGTGATCTGGGAATATAGTACGAATTTGTTAATGTTGTCTAATAAGCAATGGCGAAG
Organism: Silene uniflora; assembly: GCA_018983105.1. Lineage (NCBI taxonomy): Eukaryota > Viridiplantae > Streptophyta > Magnoliopsida > Caryophyllales > Caryophyllaceae > Silene > Silene uniflora. The sequence continues at coordinate 21,169 of JAGPOY010001629.1, forward strand.
CTAGGCCTGGGCATATGGGCCATGACCCGAGCAAGGTTTTCTAAAATAAGTATGCCACGGCCCAAGCAAGGTTTTCTAAAATAAGTAATAAGTAATAAATAAGTAGGATATTAATCAATGAAATGTATGTGACCTAATGGTTGAATAGTTGGTGCATTAGGTTTTGCCAACCCCCTGAGGTCACGGACTCAAGGAAAGGGAAGTGTGGACTTTGTTTATTTTGCTTTTTACAATTTTATTAGTTTTATGCAATAGAGAAGTATTAGATATGCCTTTATGTGAGTATTAGCTGGACATGTCTCTTGTTTATTAATGAACAATCTTGAATGACGAGATGAGGTGTTTTCCTTTAGCGAAAGTGTTGTAGGGAAAACTGAAACAGCTAAATTTAAAGTAGTTATCTTCAGTTTTAGGTTTTTTTTTGAATGTTTCCTATTTTAAATGCATGCTTTTGGTTATTTGTTTTTTTTTTTTTTGATTCGTCGCTTGCCTACCCCCACAGACTCGGTTCCTCCGGATGAACATTCCTCAGGTCAATCCCTCGGCTTAACCGCCTCGCATGATATTTACTACTAGGGTATCTTCATTTTTTACTTTTTCGCTTTTGAAATTTCAGTACGGTTGCTGGTAGGTTGTCTATATTTATGATGATTGCAATGTGTTCCAGGTTTGTTAGCATGGATTGATTGATGAGCATGTTTGCTCTGCCATGCCACAGGTACTGATTTCATTGGCTTAATTACTAATGCTCTAACTGGCAAGGTTTGATTGGGATTGTTATTTCCATTGATGTCTTTAGTGTCCTGCGACTTTACAACCTAGTGCCTTGCGGTTTTGATTGGGTTTGTTATTTCCAATTGCGTCTTTTCTGTTTCGTCAAAGTTCCTCCAATTTCCATCTCCACAAGCTAATTTCATCACCCAATTTAACCCCATTAGAGCTAATCTCCATTTCATTATCGGGTTTCATATGGGTTGTGGTGTATATGTAAATTTGTGACTGCGCACCACCCGTTTGTTTGTTGAAATGTCTGTAAGAGCGATGTAAGAGCGATTACTGTGTAATATTATCTTATGTGTTGATTATTGTCTAAGTTGGATTAATTGAAGTGAACATGGATTAATCTTTGGTTGTATTTTTGAGATTTGCAGTTGTGGATTCTGTTCGAATTTCTGAATGAACTTCCATTTTGGCCGTCAACAATATCAAATGAGTGCTGGCACACCGGGGTATTTATCAGATTGTGACGACCTCTTCTGTCTGTGATCTCCATTTCAAGCTCATGCTTATTTCGTTGTTTTACTGTGGAATATGATCCTCTTCATGCTAATGTTTAGAGGTTTAGAGAACATGTAGTGTTGATTAGTTTATTAACTAAGACTACGTGTTTGTGATTATTTATACACTTGGAAGTATATTTGTTTTCAACATCAGCAATACTAATTTATTGGGTCGGATGATACGTGTTGGTTGCCATTCTCTTTTATGTATTGTTTGTTCATTTCGCTATTTGGATTGTCAAATCTTCACGATATTGCTACCAAAATTTTGGTAGCAAATTATTTTTTTTAAAAAAAAAACTACCTACGGTAGCGGTTGTTCACCAAGCAACGGTTCCTTTAGAAACAACGTAAAAAATTAAAATATTACGAAAATAGTCACATTTTATGGCGCTTCTTCGACAAGAAACCGACATTATAAATTACCTTCAGTGGTGGTTCTTCATTCAAAACCGACGTTATAAACATGATGAAATGATAAAAAACAATTATTAAAAATGATATGGTGACGGTTGTATACCATTATCGTGACGGTTACTGCCTAATAACCGTCGTTGTAAGAAACCTTATTATGACGGTTGTGTTTACAAAAACCACCATGTATAAACGACCTATTATGGCGCTTTTAGAACCGCCACGAAGCTATTATGACATGGGCATAGACGTCGGATCCTAAACCTTGGAAAACCGCCATAGAATGTCATTTATGACCGTCACTGTAGGGGTTTTTTCTACTAGTGTTACTTGTGCCCTATTCCATACGGTTTTGATATGGTATGAAAATCGATTCTTTTACTTATGTTTTTATTGCATGCATAAGATCTAAAATTTATGAGTATAAATTTGAACACTAATATGTGATATTAGTATGAACCGAAATACGATTTCTAACAAGTGGTATCAGAGCTAAATGGTTGTTGCATGCAAGATCGGGGTTGTTTTTCCGAGTTAATTTGATTAACGAATAAAACGGATAATTAGTGTTTTATGATG
>JAGPOY010001630.1:6351-23119 GCA_018983105.1 Silene uniflora
TTTTGCATTACTAATTATTGTTCAAACTACACTATCCCTACAACAAGGCTTCACTACTAGACTAATTCACCGTGACTCACCTTTATCTCCGTTGTCCAACCCGTCCCTTAATAAATATGAACGTCTAAAGAACTCAATCCAGCGTTCGATGTCTCGAGTTGCTCGATTTAGGACATCATCCTCATCTTCTCTAAGTGACACACAATCCCAAGTCTACGCTACTCATGATGGAGGGTACATTATGGAATTGTCCTTTGGAACGCCACCGGTGTCCCAAATTGGTATCATAGATAGCGGAAGCGATCTCATATGGACTCAATGTAAACCTTGCTTACAGTGTTACGAGCAAGATTTCTTTATTTTTAACCCATCAAAATCTTCAACCTACAAGACACAATCTTGTGATTCAGACGCTTGTCGGGCCTTAGATTCGAGACATTCCTCGTGTAAGAAAAACGTTTGTAATTACTATTATGACTATGGTGATAAATCCTACACGGCCGGGGAGATTGCGACTGAAACCATTACAATTAAGTCGGATAATAGTGGGTCCGAAGGAACGTCCTTGGCTAATATTAGCTTTGGTTGTGGTCATGAAAATGTCGGAACATTTACAAATGGCATGACAGGTATAGTAGGTCTCGGTGGTGGACCATTGTCGTTGGTTTCACAACTTGGGTCATCGATTGGGGGTAAATTCTCGTATTGCTTAATCCCTTTTTTTAAGGAAAGTAATTACACAAGCAAAATTAGTTTCGGGACAAGTGGGCAAGTTTCGGGTGATGGTGTTATTTCTACCCCGTTAATAACAAGTAGCGAACATAACTTTTATTATATAACTTTAAATGGGGTTACTGTTGGAAATACGACGATACCCTTTAATCGGGATGGTAGAACGGTCGGCAACATATTCATTGACTCGGGAACTACCATGACCTATTTACCTTTGGATATGCACTCGAGTCTAATCTCGGTCTTGGATGAGGCTATACAAGGGGAAAAAGTAGACGATCCAAGTGGAGGTAATTTTAAATTGTGCTACAAAACCGGTAAGAAGGGTGCTAATCTAAATGTTCCTTACGTTACGGTCCATTTCGACGGCGGAGATTTGGTGTGGAAGCCAAGTAATATGTTTGTAGGCGTTGCCGATGATATCTTGTGTCTTGCTATTATGCCATCACAACTTAGTGTAGGTCCAATTTTGGGTAACATTGCTCAAATTAACTTCTTGGTTGGGTATGATACTTATGGTGGCATGCTGTCTTTTATGCCAACAGACTGTACCAACCACTAAGGCTTAGTCAAAATAAATATTATGAAAATAACGATATAAGAATGAGCTGAACTGTCATATACTCGTATCATGTTTTCAGATCCTTAGGAAAATAAGAACGGATATTATGATACATTGTATATTATTTAAGAAAACTTTGGTTGGATATACGACATATACCACAATTGTCCACAAGCGAACAATTAATGCTAATCCAAACTCAAAATCAGTAGAAGTCGTCGAGAAACCTAGTTACAGTGTGTTAATTTACCCCTAGTATTTCGGAAAAGATGGTACAGTTTGATACAGATATTATGTTAATTTCGTTCTTCCCCAGCGACTCGCTTTCGCTTTATTGGGCCGACTTTAGGCCTTAGCTTATCTTGTATTTGTGTTTGGGCTTTGTCTCGTCTCAGTTTGTATAAATACTCGTATGCTTAATATGAATAATAAGACAAATGATTTACCTATTCAATCATTCAATATGGTATCAGTGATATTTTCCAACAAAAATAAACCGACCCCACAACCTCATCATCTTCCCTAAACTCATCATCTTCCTCACACCCATCGTCTTCTGTGCGTTTTTTTTTTCGACATGCCGCCGGAGATTGTTCCTCATACCGATTCCGCTTCCGCTTCCACCCAAAAGATTGATCCTTTATCTCCCTATTCCCTTGTTAATCAGGAGGGACCAGGGGAAACTATCACCCATATCAAACTCCGAAGCGACAATTATGAAGAATGGCGTCGCTCTATGCGTATGTCTCTTAAATCGAGACGTAAGTTCGGATTTTGCGATGGTTCAATTACTAAACCGACTGACGCTTTCCTCCTTGATCAGTGGCAGGTTGTTCATTGCACCGTTGTGCAGTGGATCATGCACTCCATCGATCCTTCAATTAAGGATAGCATCTCGTATTGTGAGGATGCTTCGCTCCTTTGGGCTGAATTGCTGGAGCGGTTTTCTGTTGTTGATGGTTAGAAAATCCAGGCTCTCAAGACTCAACTCCATGACTGCCGTCAAACAAAGGGGATGTCCGTCACTACCTATTACGGTAATCTGAAATTTTTATGGGATGCTATTGCTATCCACGAACCTCCTTTTGCTTGTAAATGTGGTCTGTGTACTTGTGGCATAGCGAAGGCGGCTCTGGAGCGTCAAGACTAACGAATGGCGCCATATAAAGACGCATCCAAACCCATGAAGAATTTGTGCAGCTCCAGAGCCGCTGCACAAATTCTTCATGGGTTTGGATGCGTCTTTATATGGCGCCATTCGTTCCAGTCAATTAGCTCTTGATCCGCTTCCGACTCTTAATCGGGCTTATCAGCTGGTCCTACAGGAGGAACGGTTTCAGGCCGGTGACTCTGCTTCTGTCACTGACCCGACTGATATCATGGCATGCGCTATTCGCCGTGACTCTGGTTCTTCCTCTTCTCCTCCGGATTGGCGTGCTCTCCGTGAGCAGGAACGGTAGGAGCGAAGGAAATTGTCCTGTTCTCATTGTGGTGCACCGGGTCACGAAGTTCAGTCTTGCTTCATCAAGTCCCAGAAATTTCCGGACTGGTGGGGTGATCGTCCCCGGACCCTGGATGAATTGAAGGCTCGCTCTGCTGCTCGTGCGTCTTCTTCTCGCACACCTGCTCGTGTTAATGCTCTTATGTCCGAACCTGATCGCCTTAGTGGTATGTCTCCTGACTGGATTATAGATACGGGAGCCTCCCACCATGTTACAGGTGATGTTCGGTGGCTGACCGAGTCCTATTCCATCTCCCCTCGCGCTGTGAACCTGCCTAATGGGCACGCTGTTGCCGCTACTATTGCTGGGACGGTGCACTTGACGCCGTCCTTAATTATTCGAGATGTTTTGTTTATTCCCAGTCTTACCTGTAATCTAATTTCCATGTCACAATTAGCCGCTGCCACTGCTTGTGTCTTAAGTTTTACTAATCACTCTTGTCACATTCAGGACCCTTCTTTGAGGACGAGGATTGGAGTCGGTGAGTTGCGGGACGGGCTCTATTTTTTGCGCTCCGTGTCGAGGTCGGTGGTTCATCGGGTGAGCGTTGCTGACATTTTTTATCTATGGCATCGACGGCTTGGACATCCGTCAAATAAAGTTGTTAAATTAATTCCTCCTGCTAGCAATTTTTCTTCCCCTGTTGATCATGTTTGTGATATTTGTGAAGTTGCCAAACATAGTCGGACGAGTTTTAGTTCGAATAATAATAAGGCCTCTGCCGTTTTTGATTTAATTCACTGTGATTTATAGGGTCCTTATCGTATTCGGTCATCATGCGGTGCCAAATATTTTTTGACTATTGTTGATGACTGTTCTCGCGCGGTGTGGGTATATTTGCTGCTCGATAAAAAATAAGTGCCCGAAATGTTTATGAGTTTTTTGGCAATGGTTGAAAGGCAATTTTCAAAACATGTAAAAGTTATTCAATCGGATAATGGTACCCAGTTTAATCCCCTGGCAGGTTATTTTTTTCAACATGGTATATTATTTCGGACATCTTGTGTCGGCACACCTCAGCAAAACGGTCGTGTTGAATGCAAGCATCGTCATATTTTAAATGTTGCTCGGGCTCTTATGTTCCAAGGTAATTTACCGAAGTTTTTTTGGGGCGAGTGCATTTTAACTTCCGCTTATTTAATTAATCGGACCCCTTCTCTATTACTCCAAAATAAGACTCCCTTTGAAATTCTCTTTGGTGTTGCTCCGTCCTACGTTAATTTGCGCGTCTTTGGTTGTCTTTGTTACGTCCACAACCAACTTACTCGGGGTGATAAATTTGAAAAACGGAGTCGTAAATGTGTTTTTGTGGGTTATCCGCACAATAAGAAAGGCTGGAAGGTCTATGATATTGCCACCGGGGATTTGTTTGTTTCTAGGGATGTTCATTTTCATGAGCACTCGTTTCCCTATGCTGATGATACGGTTGTCCAAACCGTGAGTCCATCCGAGGACGAATTGTTCACTCGTTTCCCTATGAATAACCCGGATGCGGGTTCGGACTTTGGGCCCTCCACGGTTGAGCAGGGGGATCCCGGTGAGGGTGCTTCGGCTGGGATTGAGGGTGTTGATCAGACTTCTACACCTACTCCTATACTTGGACGTGGTAAACGTGCTAAGCGCCTTCCTCCGCATCTCAAAGATTATGTTCTTGACACCACCACCGCCACCACGCCTCCCGACTCACTGAGCTCACCATCCTCTTCGTCCTCAGGTACTCCCTATGCTATTGCTAATTATCTTTCTTGTCACAAGTTTTCTACTCGCCATCGACAGTTTCTTGCAGCAATAACAGAAGGAGTTGAACCTCCTAATTTTCGGGTTACTATGGCTGATCCTAATTGGCGGCAGGCTATGCACGATGAAATTTCTGCCCTTGAAAATAATGGCACTTGGGAACTTACTGACCTTCCCTCTGACAAAAAAGCTCTTGGTTGTCGTTGGGTCTACAAGATTAAATACAAATCTGATGGTAGTGTTGAACGTTTTAAAGCAAGGTTAGTCGTCTTTGGTAACCATCAAGTTGAAGGTATTGATTATGGCGAAACCTTTGCTCCTGTTGTCAAGATGGTGACCATCCGAACTTTGCTTGCGGTTGCTGCTATTAAAAACTGGGAACTTCATCAGATGGATGTGCATAATGCTTTCTTACACGGTGATTTATCCGAGGAAGTCTATATAAAACTGCCCCCGGGCTTCCGCAGTGGTAAGATAGGGAAGGTGTGTCGGTTACGTAAGTCCTTATATGGTCTTCGTCAGGCTCCGCGTTGTTGGTTTGCAAAACTCGGAGCTGCTTTACGGGACTATGGTTTTCTTCAGTCATATTCCAACTATTCACTGTTCAGCTACTCTAAGGACGAGGTATGTCTACATGTCCTCGTCTATGTGGATGATCTAGTTATTGCCGGGAATAATTCGGCTGCCATTAATTCCTTCAAAGCATACATGGGTACTTGTTTTCATATGAAAGATCTTGGTCTTTTGAAATATTTTTTGGGGATCGAGGTGGCGCGTAACTCTGAGGGTATTTACTTGTGTCAGCGTAAATATGCTCTCGATATAGTTTCCGAAGCTGGTCTTTTGGGTGCTAAACTCGCGGCTACTCCACTTGAGCAGAATCATCACCTTGGGCTAGCTACGGGTGCCTTGCTAGATGACCTCGAGCCCTATCGACGTTTAGTGGGTCGTTTGGTTTATCTTTCGGTCACTCGTCCGGATCTTTCTTATGTTGTTCATGTTTTGTCTCAATTTCTGCATCAACCCCGTAAGGAGCATATGGATGCCGCACTCCGTGTGGTCCGATATCTTAAGGGTCGACCGGGTCAAGGTATTTTGTTGCGGTCAGATAGCACACTTAATGTTTCAGGGTGGTGTGATTCTGATTATGCCAGTTGTCCATTGACCCGTCGTTCTGTTTCTGGGTGGATTGTTTTTCTTGGTGATTCACCTCTTTCTGGGAAGACCAAAAAGCAGCCTACTGTGTCTCTTTCCTCTGCTGAAGCCGAATACAGATCTATGACGGCTGTCTTATGTGAGCTAAAGTGGCTTGTCGGTTTGTTCTCTGGTCTCGGGCTTTCTCTCCCTCGGCCGTTGCATCTCTACTCTGACAGTAAGTCTGCGCTCGGTCTTGCTCAAAATCCGGTGTTTCATAAGCGCACCAAGCACATCGAGGTGGACTGTCACTTTATTCGCGACGCTATCTCGGAGGGTTTGATTAAACTGTTTCATGTTGCCACTCATTTGCAGCAGCTTGCTGACATTTTTACAAAGGCTTTAGCTTCGTCACAATTTGATTTACCTATTCAATCATTCAATACGCTTACAAATGGCATGCTAAAGGATGATCTAAATCACTAAATGTAATTACAATTGTGTTTAATTAGTTATTCCACCATTCAATAGTTGTAGGATCTTTGGCTACTGGAGCTGGTTCGATAAGAAATGATTTGAGTTGCTTTATAAATTCTGCTGATTTCTCTATATTTAATGCATGCCCTGCATTTTTAATCACCTTTAGCTGAGCAAACCCGTAAATTTCTGTGTGTTTCAACAAGAACAATTACAACGTTTATATACTCGAGTACCTTGACCTAAAAAGACGGAGTGCCTTGACCTAAAACACAAAGATATTTAGGAAACTAAATTACAATATTACCAAACAAAATATTTCCTAAACTTGGCAGCCAAATATATACGAGAATATTATCGAGATACCGCAATAACTCCCCAAATGCCTGCATCAATTTTCCGGTCAGTACTCAGTAATATATGAAGAACGAACTTAAGCCGGAATTTGTGTTATTCAGTTACCTATCCATAGCAAAATAGATTACACAACATCATTAAATCGCTCTAGCATGCCAGAACGGCTTTTGCCCATAGCTAGGTAAGCAAGGGCCGGCTGTGCGTGGCTATATGATTGTGTAACAAGGTATATAGCTCACCGTTTATTCGAATCCTAGCTTTGCCCATGGCTACCATTTTTTTAATACTATAATCTTGCTTGAGTACAAGTGAAAAGAATCAAATGCATTATAATAGGTAAGAAACATCAAACATTATTAATCATGTAATTGTTGAACAAAATCTTTAGAAATTGGAAGGTGGGGTGGTAAAGATTCTCATCTCTTAAACAAGTGGTTTAAAGATTCGATTTTTCGCTATTACGAATGAAAAAACCAAACTTGAGAGAAGTTTACCCATTAAATTGTCTTTAATATCTCCATGGAGATTGTCAGTAGGGGGGATACTCCTAATCAAAGCCACGAATAATGAAATAGTTATTTCACTTATTTGAATGAATGAAATCTCTAGAAATGGGATATAATAATACTCCATAAGTAGATTATTTGCATAAAGATTGCGTCCACACTTCTTATAAAATTCATGCAAATTCAAGCAAATGATTTCATATTTTTCTCCCAATTTCATCTCTACAACCATGGGAATAATTAATGTGATTTCTTTGCTTATTTCAACCATTTTTTCATTACTAATTATTGTTCAAACTACACTATCCCTACAACAAGGATTCACTACTAGACTAATTCACCGTGACTCACCTTTATCTCCGTTGTCCAACCCGTCCCTTAATAAATATGAACGTCTAAAGAACTCAATCCAGCGTTCGATGTCTCGAGTTGCTCGATTTAGTACATCATCCTCATCTTCTCTAAGTGAGATACAATCCCAAGTCTACTCTACTCATGATGGAGAGTACGTTATGGAATTGTCGTATGGCACGCCACCAGTGTCCCAAATTGCTATCATAGATACCGGAAGCGATCTCATATGGACTCAATGTGAACCTTGCTTAGACTGTTACAAGCAAGCTTTCCCTATTTTTAACCCATCAGAATCTTTAACCTACAAGACCCAATCTTGTGATTCAGATGCTTGTAAGGCCTTAGATACGAGAATTTCCTCTTGTAGTAAGGAAAACGTTTGTAATTACTATTATGGCTATGGTGATAAATCCCACACGTCCGGGGACATTGCCATTGAAACCATAACGTTTAAGTCGGATAATAGTCGGTCCAAAGGAACGTCCTTGGCAAATATTAGCTTTGGTTGTGGCCATGAAAATGTCGTAACTCTTACACATGGCACGACAGGTTTAGTAGGTCTCGGTGGTGGACCATTGTCGTTGGTTTCACAGCTTGGGTCATCGATCAATGGTAAATTCTCATATTGCTTAATCCATTTTTCTAAGGAAAGTAATTTCACGAGCAAAATTAGTTTCGGGACCAGTGGGCAAGTTTCGGGTGATGGTGTTATTTCCACCCCGTTAATAACAACGAGTAGCCAACGTACCTTTTATTATTTAACTTTAAATGGGGTTACTGTTGGAAATACGACGATACCCTTTAATCGGAATGGTAGAACGGTCGGCAACATAATCATTGACTCGGGAACTACCGTGACCTATTTACCTTTGGATATGTACTCGAGTCTAAGCTCGGCCTTGGACGACGCTATACAAGGGCAAAAAGTAGACGATACAAGTGGACATTATTTTAAATTGTGCTACAAAACCAGTAAGGAGGGTGCTGATCTAAATATTCCTTACGTCACAGCCCATTTCGACGGCGGAGATTTGGTGTGGAAGCCAAGTAATATATTTGTAGGCGTTGCCGATGATATCTTGTGTCTTGCTATTATGCCATCACAACTTCCAATTTTGGGTAACATTGCTCAAATTAACTTCTTGGTTGGGTATGATACTTATGGTGGCATGCTGTCTTTTATGCCAACAGACTGTACCAACCACTAAGGCTTAGTCAAAATAAATATTATGAAAATAACGATATAAAAATGAGCTGAAGTGTCATATACTCGTATCATGTTTTCAGATCCTTAGGAAAATAAGAACGGATATTATGATGAATTTTTTGGTTAATTAGCCTAATAATTAGGTAATTAGTGTTAATTTGAAAATATTTGGGTCCATAGTGTCCACGTGATCACTTTTTTTTTTTTAATATAAAAGGCAAAACCGCTAGGAATCTTGGCGGCTTACCATACCAGTACTGTGACTTTGCACTGTACCAAAAGCAAAGATGGAAATGTTTGGAGTAAGCCACTGAGCTTCTCAGCGGCTTTGCTTTTAAATTTTTTTTTTTTTTTTGTTTTAATAAAAAAGATACAAATATTTGGACGATACACCTTGTAAAGCCGTTAAGTTTCTTAGCGATTTTGTATAAAAATTGAAAATAAAAAATAAAAAATGATGACGTGGATACTATGAACCAAAATATTTTGACACAGACACTAATTCCCAATTTGCTTCATAATGAACACTCATTAACCAAAAAATTCTATTATGATACATTGTATATTATTTAAGAAAACTTTGGTTGGATATACGACATATACCACAAGCGAACAATGAATGCTAAACCAAACTCAAAATCAGTTTGATAATATCATTTGACATTAACCAGTTGAAATCGTCGAGAAACCTAGTTAACAATGTGTTAATTTACCCCTAGTATTTCGGAAAAGATGGTACAGTTTGATACAGATATTATGTTAATTTCGTTCTTCCCCAGCGACTCGCTTTCGCTTACAAATGGCATGCTAAAGGATCTAAATCACTAAATGTAATTACAATTGTGTTTAATTAGTTATTCCACCATTCAATAGTGGTAGGATCTTTGGCTACTGGAGCTGGTTCGATAAGAAATGATTTGAGTTGCTTTATAAATTCTGCTGATTTCTCTATATTTAATGCATGCCCTGCATTTTTAATCACCTTTAGCTGAGCATTACTCCCCAAATGCCTGCACCATATTATTCAGTTAGTAAAGTCCGGCCTATTATTCAGTCAGTCATTCGATGTAATTTTCGACACGCTTTTATCCTGGGTCATTTGGAAACAATCTCTTTGTGTTACTAAGACAAGGGTAAAACTGCGTACATTCCATGTGCGTGGTTTTATCATTGTTGGCCAATATTGAAAATTGGATTCAGAATCATGGTTACCATTTCATAATAAAGAGAAGCGATAACAATTTAGTGATCTATTTTGCTTTATTCTATCGTCATAATCCTGCTGGAAAGAATATTGCTAAATCTTTGGCTCAACTGATACTAGAACAAAACAGTAACTATATGAATGTAAATTTGTTGTGGACAAGGCTGTACCTCTGTAAACGATATCCGAGCTCCAAGGGGAATATTTGATCTTCCTCCCCCCATACTATCATTGTTGGCTGAAATGTACAGTTGGGAAGATCAGAAACAATTAGATATGGCCGACTTTGTGCGACAATTAAAAGGGATGCCATTGAAACTTTTCTATATGAACTAATGTTAAGACACTTAGACGCAATTTGTTGCATTCGACACTCCACATTGTGTCATGACCGATCAACCGAGACAGGGTAACACAACAGGATTACAAAATATAATAGAACAAAAGCACACACCTGAGTAATTTTAGGTAATCTTAAAACTTCTCGATCCTTCAAAATTTGTTCGATCAACTCTTTCTTTTCCTGAAAATGACGTTTACACATCACCTGCAAAATGAAAACTCGGAACAAATTCCAACATCACAATCTAGTTATAATGCATCAAACTTCTAATACATGATATATCCCACAATAAGAATCTCAAAGAGGACTCACATTTATGAAATCGGACAAAATCCAATTCGGAACTCCTTTAGGAGGTTTAACAAACGAAAGCCTCATCAACTCCCTTAATTTATCCGGAGTTTGAGGCATTAAGATCCTGCTAGCCTCTTCTAAGTCTCTAACTTTAAACAAACCCTCCTTCATGTCCTTCTCTTCAAGGCACACTCCTGTGCAACACAACACCGCCTTCTCAACCATCTCGGGAAACTGAGTCGCCAAGCTATACCCTACGAAGCCGCCATAACTTATACCTACAAAGCTCAATTTTTGAGCGCCATGGATGTCCATTAGCTTCATTAAGCACCTTGCTTGGAAGGCCTCTGTCCTCTCTTGTTGTGTGGTGAATGATCTTCCAAAGAAGAGTAGGTCAGGCACAAAGACCTGCGTATATCACAGAAATATAATGTCAAAGCACAAGCGAGCGCACAACTTTTGCATCAACTCGTATACTCCCTCTATCCTGAACAAATTCTCGAGTTCAACAATTGTAACATTAACATAAGTTACCCACCTCAAACATTTTTCGCATTGATTTTTTGTAACATTAACAAAAAATGCCTCCCTCAACAATTTTTCGTATTAATGTTTTGTAACATTTAACAAAAAAATGCCCACCGTAGTTAATAAGGTCGCTTGAGAGTAGACTAATTAACATGGTAGATGGTAATGCAACCAATAAACAAACCAATTTTCCTTTTGGTCCCAATTTGCTTCCAAAAGTTATCTCACCGGCCAGTTGATTAAGATTGATGAGATGTCAGCTAGTTTAGCAAATACGGAGAGAAAGGAGAGACATAACATAACTAAGGGATACGATAATTGCATTCCTTTGTTCAAATTACTAATTTGATTGGAGGCAAATGTAAGGGAATAAAATCAATTTCATTCCATCCTCCAAGTACATCGAAATCCTTTGAACATGGAAAAATGTAACGATATACTTCGTACCCTGTACTCCACTCCCTTTGCCCTCCGTCCTCCGTCCTCCTTCCTCCTATTGTCCTATTCAAACAATGCCTTCGTATTTTCGTTTAAATTTGGGTTTTCGAGCAACTCTACTGCAAATGAAGAAAATGGGACATAGTTTCCCTGCAAATCTTTCCATTCTACCAATGTATTACGGAATATGCATAGTAGCCTAATAATGACTAGAAGCCTAGAACCCATTTCCAACTATTCATTTGCACCAAAACGTAGCCAAAAAATCATTCCTACTCCCGGTTATTTATTTAACTTTAATTAAAATAATTCTTACAAATAATATAAAAGATACGCAAATGAATAAATGATTAGAATGGAAGAGTACTTGAATAGTGAATATCAATAATTTAAATGTCTTCTAGACCAAATTTAAAACATACAAGACATAACCACTATTAAAACTCCGATCCAATCAATCCTATTAATGAAACAAGTCTCCCTTGTGACGGGTATCTGTCACAATTCATAACCTTGGGACGGGTCAAATATCAATAAGACAAAAATAAAGTGTCTAGGGAGTCTCGAATCATTTGTGTTTGACCACCTTCTGGGTTTTATTTTGACCCGTCACATACAAGATACTCTCTGTCAAAAATGTGAATTTGCGTTTTTGTGAAATGAAAACTTCAAACTACCAAAATACACCTATTATTATAAACAGATCAAGAATTCTTCCAACCCACAAAACAAAATTTAATCAATCACAAAACTCACCTCCAAACTTATACATACAGTTATACACCCCCGTCCTGATCAACGATAATCAGGACGGATTACAAATTTCAAACAATGATAACTATTGACCAGGACTGAAGCGGTAATAACAATGATAACAAAAAAATCAATAAAATCAAGAAAACTCACATTAAACTTGGGAATAAAATGATGAATAGCATCAGCATATTGCCACATAGCATTAGCACCAAAACCATGAACCAACAAAAGATTAGGTTTACAATCTTTAAAAGCTTTAGGAATCCAACAATGCATCATTGTTCCTTCACCAAGATCCGATAAAACCGATTGTAAACCCGCAAAATGAAATGTATAACGGTAAAACCAATCCCTAGATGACGTGAAACTCAAGTAACGTGTTAATGCCGTTGGATTTCCCATTATTGTTGTATTTTCTACTTTATTATTATTATTATTATTATTATTATTATTAGAAGAAGAAGAAGAAGAACAATGCTTTTCATCAATATCAAAAACCATTTTAATTTTATTTTGCATGCATTGTTCTCTGTTAATTAATTTAATTAAAGGGTACCAACTTTTTTTATTTTTCTGTGATTTTATGAAAATCCCATAAATTAATTTGATATTGTTTGATTTTATGAAATTAGTAAATTGAATTTGGATGATAATTGTTGATTAATCGCATTTTTCGGGGGATTTTTTGGTTATTATTTTTGGATTTTGAGGGAATAAAAGTTGGTTTAATTTGACGGTTTTAGCAAGTTTTTTTTAGGGAAGATGTGCTTATGGAATAAGGACAAGTGTATTTGCATGGGAAACACGTAATGTGGCACGTAAAAATCATGTGAAAGTGTCAAATATGTGATTAAAATAATGATCTTAGGGTGATATGTGGGATGATTCATTTAGCCTTTGGGATTATGATCATGCAAAAAATAATAGTTAAACGTAATTTATTTTCGCAGTACGATTTTTACTCATTATCGTACTTTTTGCAAGAAATTTTCCATTTGTCTACCATTGACTAAAACCAACAATCCTAATTTTCTCTTCCTTCTCTCTTCTTCAACCTCTTTCAAATTCTTCAATTATGAATGATTATTCGACGATAGGATTCATTAATTCATTATTACTAATTAAATCGACTATTTGTATAATTTTTAATTAGGATTTATGTTGAAATTAATTAGGGTTAATTGGCATGGGATGGTTTGGGGGTACTTGAATGTCGCCGGCGAGATAGGCAGCGCTGCCAGCGAGACGGAGGGCAGAAATGGTCGTTGGTGGCCGTCTGAATTGAAGGAGGTTGTTGCGAAAATTACTTAACTATTTACCAATGTACTACATTAAAAAAATACGTACACGAACTCACGAAGTAGTAAACTGATGTAGTACACAAAACTCCACACCCCCTTTTCAAATGTAGACAGGTAATGCAAAATATCACGAGACTTTGTCTGCAAGTTGAAAGAAGGCGATTAATCTCCGTTATCGTTTGATATGATGGATCCATGATCATCATAGGGTATGTGGAATTAGAAGGGAATGGGGTATGTGAAAGAGAATACATACATTAGAGAGAAATTAGAGAGATGAAATAAGGGGGAAAATGAAAGGGGTAAAAATGTCAATTATGTACTGCGATGAGTAAAATGTGTACTGCGAAAATCAATACCCTAGTTAAATTATGTGTGGCTTTCAATGTTGGTTTTTTTTGTTGGTCACGATTCTCTTCATTTCCACAAAAAAAATGGATCTTCATTTCTTATAAACTAGTTTTAAACCCGTGCAACTTGCATGGGTATGTATTTAGGCCGATATGAGTGTTTGTTTAATGAAATTTTTAATTTGCATTTCTATATAATTATAACATATGTAAATCCGTGCTATACATGATCACTGTTCACACATATTTCAACGACGTATATAAAAATTTGACCGGCGCAAATGATAAAATATTTAAAATGTTTGCAAATATTTAATAAATGTAATAAAATATTAACAAAAATCGAAGAAAAGAGTATCATTCGTAATGTCGGAGAGCGGTTCTCGGAGAGTTGTCGTTGATTGTTGAGTACTATCCCTAATCAGCAAACTTATTTGCGGGAGCAGATCATCTATAATAGTCATACACAAAGTCACTGAACAATTATGTCAACTAAATTTGAAACATGTACTTTTTATAATCGTTAGAATTTAGGACCGTCTGTAATTAAATACCGCACTTGCATGAAAGGCGAAACGATTTTACAACTTGTACTTGACACGATAATTGGACTCATATTACTATTTGGACCCGTCTAACATCAGACCATGAATATTGGGTCAACTCAACTTAACTCAGCCCACTTAATTAAACCCTAATATTTCCGACCATATAAACCCCCCCTTCCCTTTTACCAAACCCTAGCTCATTCTCTCTGTCCTTACACCGCCTCCTTCTATCTCTCATAAACACTCACCCTCTCACTAAAGCACTCAACCTCTAACTAAAACTCTCACAAAGATCGCCTCTCCCTCTTGCTCTCTCATGGAGATTATCATCAATAATCAAACCCGCTGCCTCCCTGTTGCCCCCTCATCAAGATTATCATCAGTATCACCATCAATAGAGCACTTGAAGGATTCGGAGTGTTGTTCTGCCATTATTTTTAAAGCGAATGATTTTCCATTGACGGTACTTTCCAATTTCGTTCATCTCTTTTTTCAAGTTAATCAAGCTGAAAATTTCCATGATTAGTGTCTTAATTGATTTTAAGCTAATATTTGTATGAATAAATATGAACGTTTAAAACATTCATCGCATGAGAGTCGAATTTACTCAGTTTTTAAGCAACTTTGTTTCCTAATATTAACAAAATCTCAGTTTTGTGATTTGCATGTTGAATTTTAGTGACTGAAATTCCATTTGTTGTTGATAAAACCATGGATCTAAACTTGTTAAAAACTATATGAAACTAATGTTAAAAACTGAGTTTTCTGAAATGCATGTGGAAATTTATCAAGTGAAATTTTATGTGTAGTTTATAAAACCATCGATTTGTGATTGTGAAGTGAAAAGTTGTATTTTTCAAGTTGGTATGCATAGATCCACGCTTTTAAACATCATAAACTTCATATTTTTGATATTTGGACAATGGATGGTGTTTTTACTTTAAAAACGCAACATATTGTTGTTGGACTCCTAATTTGGGACGTATTTTAGTGTTCTCAATGATTGAATTTGATAGATTGCTGATTTATCCTGCATAAACCAATGATTCACTCTTATTTCCATGTTTAACACTTTCTGCAACCATTTGTTTTTGAATTATTATTCACAGTCATTATGGGATTTTTGACAATGTAAATTACATGTTTAATATTTCAATAATTTGATTAATAGAAAAGTATGGAAATTGTGAAATCGACCGAATATAAAACCATTGACTATAATGACGAAAACCATTTGAATCTTTCCTAACCCATGTCATATTTGACCCGACCCAACACAATTACATGTGAGCTACCCAAAACAATTTCAGTCTGACCTAACCAATCCTAAATTTTGTTTGACATGAACACCAAAATTTGGTTATGATCTAACCAAAACCGAATCAACCCCAACTGAGTTGTCAACATGCAACTCAACCTGGGTCAGACTTAACATGACACAACACCAAATGGGTCCACCTGACCCAACCTAGTTTGGCTCCACCTGACTGATACCATCCTGGGTTCATCACCAGACCCAAGACCCAACACATCCTGGGACTACTTGACCCAACCAAACTTGGCCTCTATAGACTAACCTCAATCAACATTTACCAACTAAGTTTAAATTTTTATCCAAGTTTAATTTAAGCACTAAGTTAATACTATGAAATTAGACTAACACTTGTTATTATTCAATTATATGTAGATTGTATATGGACATCTTCAGAAATTAAAATTTAAGTAAGTAACATTTTTTTTAAACATTTTGTAACATCCTTTCAATTGTCTACTTCCCCTTATGCAAATATACTATACTAACATTTCTTATTGGTTCTAAATGCAGACACATTATGCGATTGCTTCTATATTCTAAGTTAAGTTACGTTCCTCATTGTAATTTTTTTTTAATTAACTTATCTTTTATAATATTCCTCCAAATGTTTATAGCAATGTACTTGATTTTTGTTAAATTGCAGGTTATAGAATAATGCTTTGGATCTTGATAGGTTGTCGCACACCTATGCAAAAATACCCTAATGGCACAACAAATAAATGTAGTATATAGGGGTCGAATTCCACAGAGAGCTCGGTTGTTTATTAATTAGTTGTTATGGGGTGAATAATATCTTAGTCGGTTTGAACGATTGATTGATTGGTTTGTGATTGTAAAAGAACTAAAACAATAATAAAAGAAAGCATCTAGGAATTTGGTTTCAACATGTAAATAAGTGAATGCATAAGATAACAAGAAATGTAATAAAATTGTTAATTGTTTTAGATCGATGACACCCGCCTCTCGACATTAGTATCATCAATCATAGAATGGTTCATTGATCTCTCGATTTAATCCACTCTACCTATACATGTAATATAGTCTTCTCAATTCCTTATCTCTCGATTTACGGAATGAATTAGAGCATATAAGCATATGGAGGAAACAACAACATTACATCTAC
>JAGPOY010001631.1:0-16767 GCA_018983105.1 Silene uniflora
TAAAGAGAGAAGTGAGTGTATCGAAATATGAGAAAGTCATATATAAAAAACAAAGAGAATATTGTTTTTGCACGGTTGTCAATGCGGTAAAATTATGTCGTAAGAGATCTAACATTTATTCAAAACGAACACATTAAATTTAATATATATAATCATGATATCTATTAATTTACGTAACATCATTCAGTTTTATGTAGTTGTTGTAGGTTAAAATAATTTGTAGAACACATAAAGGCGTGTATCCGTTATTAAGGGTTCATATTGGTGAATAACGCCATGTACAAAGATAGCATTTTGTATTTAATTAAAAACAGGTTGTGCATGCGATAATTAAGAACCTAACCACATACTATAACAGTCACTTGATATAATACTATTGAATAACAAATCTTTTATGCTAAATGCACTAATAATTCATCATGATCAACTACACTAACAATGATTTTTTCCATCAAATGATTCAACATAGTTGGACTTTTTTTTATTAACTCAGAAATACATTTTTATAGATAATCCTAATTGGAGGCCCGTGCATCGCACGGGCTTTCCAACTAGTATAAAATTAAATTAGAAAATACTTTTTTTTTCGAGCGAATTAAATTAGGAAATACTTGGTGATCAAGTAAGAGCGTAATAAAATAAAATAAAATAAATCCCTATATATAATACCTTTCTCCAAATTATTACCATAATTACCATAATAACAACTAAAATACTAAATACAACAAAAAATACATACAACAAAAAGCAGGTATGAAGATCACCGTAGTATACCCATCACTCGACAATCCTCATAAGAAACTAAGCTTCACTCGTATCATCAACTTGCCTAAATCGATGTCAGTCGAAAGCTTCGCTAAATTGGCCCCCGCGAAAGTGGTCCAGGAGAAGAAGAGTAATATCACACGTACCAAAGTCCAATGCAAGAAGACCATCAAAACCCTAAAGACATGCAAGAACTCGAACAACAACGAGAATAATCCCAAGTTTGGCCGAACTACTAAGAAGACGGTACCTTTGGAGCCAAGTTTGGCGGCCCTTATTAAATCACGTCGTGATTACTCTTTCTTGTGGGATGATAATTGATCCGTTTTACACAATTGTTGTCTAAGGTTTTAAGGTGGACGAGGTCGTATTTTTTGTTAAGAATTATTAATTGTAATTAATTAATGTTTAATTAAGCAGAGCTTAAGTAATTTCTTAGTAGCTGCTTGCTATGTAGAACGGTTAATCGTCAATTTTTTTTTACTGTAATTTGTTTGGTTAATTCAGAAATTAATTAATTTGAATTGTTTGTGTAGCGATGTTGTTGAATTATTTTATTCATTATTCCTTTAATTTGAGTTTGTAACACATCAATTGAATTGTTGGAGTAGATATATTATATTTTCTGTTTAATTTTAGTATGGTAATGAACTAATAATGATCCGTCATATTTCTGCCCTAATTTCTTCTTCAAATGATCAAATCCATAAACATAATTAGATTAAGGATAAATAAAAGAATTTGATTTGAAGAAAATCGTCTCCTAAAAAAGAGGGTCGTATTCTTGTCGTTTCATATTATTTCATTGTTATTAGTTGATCAACACTTGGGAGATTTCTTGTTTGCTTGAGTAACTCTTTAAATTTACACCACCTTAAAGCCTCGAATTTTATTGGAACTGAAATTAAGTCAAAAAACGAGTGTGTATACATATCTTATATTATCTCATTGTTAGGTATAGCTAGGTGACCTCTTAAGAGATTTCTTGTTTGCTGAGTGCCTGAGTAACTTCAAAAAATTGCAAAACCTTAAACCTTGGAATAATTACTCGTACATCTTAACCTTAATTAGTTACATAAGAACGATAGTCGATAGAACTCATGTCATAACTCATAAGCGTATCAACAAAATAAATGGTCATTTCGTGTCTGAAAAGAACAGGTA
Organism: Silene uniflora; assembly: GCA_018983105.1. NCBI lineage: Eukaryota > Viridiplantae > Streptophyta > Magnoliopsida > Caryophyllales > Caryophyllaceae > Silene > Silene uniflora. The sequence continues at coordinate 1,930 of JAGPOY010001631.1, forward strand.
AAAAGGTACAAAGTTCGTATGCAGTTGTCAATTGCTCTAATCGCCATATATAAGCCTGAACCGTTCTTGGAAATAGTCTCCAGCACGTATAGGACGAAATCTACAATCGACAAGATAAAGGAATTTTAGCGTGAGCTTGTTTTACACCAAAAAATATCTAAGTAATCACTTCTTAAACCCTTAAAAAACCCGGTCCACCCATTTCATCCGCAAGTAATGGTTGGGTCGCATACTGGCATGTACGACTTTAGTCGTATTGAGGTCAGAAATTGTGATTACCTTGGGGGATTGGATTCATCGCAACAACTTTCTAAACATCCCTAATGTTGACAATGAAGGCCCTGTAAATGCAAGTGCGGTGTTACAGAATCCCGAAGCAATCATATACACCAATAATCAACAATAATTTCAGGAAATGGCGCGGTATTTTAGTTCTGCAATAACAGCCAACTGACAGTATTCACCAAACCTGCAATTTTATTTTCCCTTATAAAACTCATCCCTTGATATGATGAACATCCTCCCAAACGCGAGGATGACAGTCTTTTTCCCGGCAGACCTACAGAAACAAGTTAGAAGAAGTGAGTATGATTCACAATATTGTCGTATTGAGCAGAAGCGTATACAGCAAACGGAGAAAAAAAAAATCTGACTACTCGTAACGTACCTGGAGCCCAGGAACACCATCAGTTGCAAGTAAAGTGATCATTCCGAAATCAGAATGAGCAGAAGCACCTAAAACTTCTTCAGAGCAGCAACTCGAGTCACCTGATTGAAGATAAGACGTTTTAGTGAATCGGTGATGCTAAAAACAATTCCAATGATTGAGATGTGGGAGTATCAAAACATCGAATGGGTTGAATGTTCGCCAAAAAAATATATAGCAATTAGAGGTGATTCAATTTTTGTAACCCACGGGCATGAAATCTAACACGGTTTTAATAACCGACTGGGCGTGGTCTTTGGTAAAGGAAGGAAAAGCTGAAGAGGTTTTTGACGCCTTCCTGTTGAAAGAAGGGGATAACTGTTGGATTATTTGATCCAAAATATTAGCCAATTATTTGTTCATACTCCGTATTAATTAGTTAACTAAAGGCTAATATGGTTCCTAATAATATGGCATTAGGAATGTGGTCAAATGATATTTGTTAACAAAGTGTTAGTAGCAGTTGTGCTAGTCGGGGGTTTATCCCACAAGTTTAGGATATTCAGTTTAATTTGTAAGCCTATAAGAGCAAGTCCAACGGTAGGCTACTTGATATATTAGCTTGACTAATCCACATCACATTTCAAGCCACAACAATTTTAAGTTATCATATTATTCCAATGGTTTAGCTAGGTTCCATAAATTTCATTTAATTAATTAAAACATGTAATTAATTTTCCTATTGGTTGATTTTAGGTTGTGGGCCACTTTAAGCTACTAGCTTCATGAGGCTAGTTGCTTAAACCAAGCTATCATACATGACCATCTCCAATGGTTTAGCCATTAACTTGCAATTTCTTAAAATTGCAAGCAAGTCCCTATGCTAAACCATTGGACTTGCTCTAAAAGACTAGTAATGTATCGGAAATATTTGAGTCAGTTTACGATAACTTTCTCCTTTATGTTTCACTCTCTCCTCTCATATTTTAGTCTATCAATAACATGGATTCATGGAACTTAATCCAAAGGGAGTAATTTTCGAAGTTACCAGATTCGACACTAATTGTGGTTGATGCAGTTATACATATGTATGAATATTGTAGCATAATTTTTATTAACAAAAATCTGAAATTAAGACGAACAAATTTCGAAATCATCTATCTATAATAATATAAACATATATATGGACGACTGTATTCTACCAACCTTAGGTTTTTATTTACTAAGAAAAACGAAAGAAAAAATTAGCAGCACTTCCTCTTAAGGCTATACTGTTAAAAAAGAGTATCGCCTTGGCTACTATAGTATCCTCGACAAAAAAAAAAATTATGTCGAGGAAAGTTAAAAATATCCTAGTATGTAACACTAGATTTGAAACACGTCAGCATAGTTCCATGGCGTAAGCAAAAACTGAGGTATCTCGGGGGTATCAACAGGTCCACCATGACTGTACTCTCGTACAAGCGGAGCTAGTATTTGATGAGGGACATCCATAGCAGCCGTTGTTTGACAAACATCAAACAACAGCTGACGGCGAAGATTATTGTAGTCGGTTTCAGAAGACGGAAGTTGCATTGATAGGCCAGTCTGTTCCTTGAGAATCTGTATCATTGCATCCTTAGACCTGATCACACATTCTAATCCTTGAATGTGTGTATTTAGAGCATTGTTTATGTATTTAAGCTTCTTTATCTCGCTCTCGAGACACTCAATGTGCTTCTCCTTCCTCAGCCTCGCCCTTTTTGCTGACTCCCGGTTGTACATTCTCCGTCTCATCAGCTTTTCCTCGTCTTCCTCCTGTTCCTGCTGCTGTCGCTGCTTCGTCATTGCTTGTCGATATAATTTGGATTAGATTGGATGTAATAATAAATATAAAGTGAGTTGATATGTGTAGCTGAGTGTTATATATAGTTTTCGAACAAATATCGGATTTTCCATAATATTTTTGTATCATAGTTTCGTACTTATCTACTCATTTGTTCGAATTAAGCTAATTATTTATATAAAAGGTTTCCATAATTATTTCTGGATAAGTTAAGCTTATTACAGTTGACGATTTTAATAAAAATTAGGGACTTGATTTAAGGAAATTTTACGCCAAAGTTATCCATATGTGTAGCTGAGTGTTATATATAGTTTTCGAACAAATATCGGATTGTCCATAATATTTTTGGATGATAATTTTGGATCATAGTTTCGTACTTATCTACTCATTTGTTCGAATTAAGCTAATTTTTTTATATAAAAGGTTCCCATAATTATTTCTGGATAAGTCTTAGCTTACTACAGTAGACGATTTTAATAAAATTAGGGACTTGATTTAAGGAAATTTTACGACAAAGTTATCCATATGTTCCCTGGAAGATACTCAAAGGAAACTCGTCGACAATCGCTGATGTTAGCTAGCTTATCTACGGTCATAATAAAGTTAAATACATACGAGTAACAATCCATCTTGTTTGTGACCTTTTACAACCTCCTCTCACTTACCCTCCCACTTGTTCCTTGTGAGTGGTTACAAGTTTCTGACGAAATAGTGTCATCACAAATAAGAATTTCGTATTCCGATCCTATACATTAGTCATCCGGTAAACCATATACTTTACTTTGTATTCAGGATATGAAATTAAGAATCTCAAGTTCTCAACTCGATAGATTTAATGCAAGTCGAATAAATGTAGGTCTTGAGGACTTATCAAAGTTCATCCCAATATTAATTAAATTAATTTTTTCACATAGTCCATTAAATTCAATTAAACTCATAAGTTAATTCCAAATATACATTTTTCACAAATTTATTTTAAAAAAGAACATTATTTAGTTACCCGTCCAACGCACGGGCATGAAATCTAGTTAGCAGTAATTTGAAACTATTTGGGTCCATAGTGTCCCATCATCACTTAACTTATCTCTTAATTATATGAACTACTTTATTGCTTGTGAAATTTCACGGGTCATTTATGCTTTGATTGTTGGTTTTTTCTAATTAATTTTATTCAAGTTAGGGTTTGGTTGTTTAGAAGGGTTATTCGGTGGAAATGTTGGGGTAGCGGAAAATTAATTATATGAACCTGGTTATATCTCAACAGTGCCCAGGGGCGAACCCAACATTTAAAATATTGGGTAGCGGAAAATTTGTACACTTTTTACTTAATAACATAAGCTCAAATATGATAACATATATGGATTGTTTTTTTTACTAATTGCTCGTTTGTGAAATACTTTATACTTCAAATTTCCCCTTTATTTTGCTTACTTTCTTTTTTAGTTACAATAATAACATGTACTCTGAATTACTCCGTACATGTTAAAAAATCCGTCTTTTAATTCTATACATTAATACATCCTTATTATCCACTACTAAACCAACAAAAATAATAGATATAAAGCATAATACACAACTTTCGTTTTCCTAAATTAAATTAGGAAATACTTGGTGATCAAGTAAGAGCGTAATAAAATAAAATAAATCCCTATATATAAGTCATGCAATATCTTCCTCCAAATTATTACCATAATTACCATAATAACAACTAAATACAACAAAAATACATAGAACAAAAAACCTAAGTATGAAGATCACCGTAGTATATCCATCACTCGAAAATCCTCATAAGAAACTAAGCTTCACTCGTATCATCACCTTGCCTAAATCGATGTCAGTCGAAAGCTTCGCTAAATTGGCCCCCGCGAAAGTGGTCCAGAAGAAGAAGAGTAATGTCACTCGTACAAAAGTTCAAAGCAAGAAACCCATCAAAACCCTAAAGACATGCAAGAACTCGAACAACAACGTGAATAATCCCAAGTTTGGCCGAACGACTAAGAAGACGGTACCTTTGGAGCCAAGTTTGGTGGCCCTTATTAATTCACGTCGTGATTACTCTTTCTTGTGGGATGATAATTGATCCGTTTTACACAATTGTTGTCTAAGGTTTTAAGGTGGACGAGGTCGCTCGTGTTTTTTGTTAAGAATTATTAATTGTAGTTAATGTTTAATTAAGCAGAGCTTAAGTAATTTCTTAGTAGCTTGCTATGTAGAATGGTTAATCGTTAATTCAGAAATTAATTTGAATTGTTTGAGTAGCGATGTTGTAGAATGATTTTTATTCATTATTCCTTTAATTTGATTTTGTGACGTATCAATTGAATTTGTTGCAGTAGATATATTATATTTTTTGTTTAATTTTAGTATGGTAATAATGAACTAATGATCCTTAATACTTTTGCCCTAATTTCTTCTTCAGATGATCAAATCCATAAACATAATTAGATAAAGGATTCATCCCTACTCGTTGTAGGTCTCGGGTTCATCCCTTTCTTTCTTTAATAAAAAAAATTAGATAAATGATTAATACAAGAATTTATATTAAATGGATTTTTGAACTAAAATAAAAGTAAACTATATCAAACTCATAGGACAAAACCTAAACCGAATTTGATTTGAAGAAACTGAATCCAAAAAAAGAGGGTCGTTCGTATTCATGTCGTTTTATGTTATTTCATTGTTAGGTGTGAGCTCTTATGAGATTTCTTGTTTGCTCTATAGTAATAACTCATAAAATTTGCAACAACAGGGTAATCCTTCGAATCATAGCAACTTAACATCATTTACATCAGAAGTCAGAACGATAGTACTCGCGCCACAAGTGTATCAACAAAATGGCCATTTCCTGTCTGAAAAGAACGTGTAAAAATGGTACAAAGTTCGTACGCAGTTGCATTGTTCGTTAGTTGCCCTAATCGCCATATGTAAGCCTGAATCGTTCTCGGAAATAGTCTCCAGCGCGTATAGGAGGAAATCTACAATCGACAAGATGAAGGAATTTTAGCGTGAGCCCGTTTTACACCAAAAGATATTTAAGTAATCACTTCTTAAACCCTTAGAAAACCCGGTTCACCCATTTCATCCGCAAGTGATGGTTGGGTCGCATACTCGCATCTAGGACTTAGGTCGTATTGAGGTCAGAAATTTTGTGATTACCTTGGGGGATTGGATTCATTGCAACAACAGCTTTCTAAGCATTCTACCACAATATCTGCATGAGGGTCACAGAAGAAAGCAGCCTGCGTCGTTTTTGTAATTGCCACAGGTCAAATAATAATGTAACTACGCGATTGCATCTATTCATAGAAATGCATAGAAATAGAAGTTCCAGGCACCAGACAACAGGGGGGAAAAACCAGAGAAGCCCGCTGCATAGAAAGATAAGAGCAGAGTAATGAAAATTACCGAGTATCGTTCCTTTCCCTTTGGATTCACTCTATGCAATGTTGACCTACAAGCAAATCATAAACGACAATCAATGAATAAAAACACAGAGAACTATGTTCTATACGAATGAACATAACAAAACATCCAGATCTACACGTGTAAGAAACACGTACCTGAATAAACCGTTAGTCCATCTCTCCATCAAATCGCCAATGTTGACAATTAAGGCTCTGTAAATGCACATGTGGTGTTATATAATTCTAGTGATGATAGTCATGATTTAGGATCAAAACCCATCACCTTCAAAAAAAAAATTTGCAGTTTTATTTACAGCAAAACAATAGTCAGTCTGACACCAATAACCAGTAAAATCTAGCTATTAAGATATTGGTCATCCTAAATACTACTTCTGGACCTTTGTAAAATGTACTCCGTAACACTTTGGATATATATTTACACGGTAATCTGGCCTCTGGCGATACTCCAGGGAAAAAATCCGATACTGATAGACACTGGAGCACAAACTCAGTTTTCTAGATGACATTGCTTAAATTTTTCAGAAAACATACTTACAAGGACCCAAGATTCTTAAGCTCTGTGATCTCAAGGAGAACAACATTTAACTGATCAACATAAATTTACCAAGTGAATTACTACTATATTTCAGATCTGCTGTAACATCCAACTGACGGAATATTCACCAAACGAGCAATTTTATTTTCATTTTTAAAACTCACCCCTCGATATGATGAACATCCTCCCAAACACGAGGGTGGCAATCTTTTTCCCGGCAAACCTAAAGAAACGAGGTAAAAGAAGTGAGTACGATTCTCATACGAAAAAATACTTATCAGAATAATTTACCACTTCACAATATTGTTTGTTGTAAAACTTTACTCCAAGGTCAGAAGTAAAATACCCTGTTAGTCAAGTTACAACATTACCCCAAGGTCTCAACAGCTCCTGCAGCTTGCTGGCTAGGAGGTAATAGGGGAAGAAGTCAGACTACATCTAACGTACCTGGAGGCCAGGCACACCATCAGAAGCAAGTAAAGTGATTGCTCCATAATCGGAATGAGCGGAGGCACCTAAAACTTCTTCACGGGAGCAACTCGAGTCACCTGATTGAAGATAACAAGTTTTAGTGAACTGATGATGGTAAAAGCAATTCCAATTGCGTTATTCAGGTATTGTTTTGGTGAACATAATATAATCAAACACCTGCAAGGAAGAGCGTAAGACAACAATTGAATGAAAAAGAAAACCAACAAATCAGAGATAAATGTCACTGAAATACTGCCAACTATAAGCATAGCCTGCAACTTTCATAGGACCTGGGTAATGTAAAAGGCGAAGAAACGGCACTGGTGAATCCTTAGCTCTGATGAAAAACATCTCATCTTCAAGGTTCAAAGCCATAGCAATCAGCCTTAGTAAACTTTTTGCAGCACTCCTGATGCATCACACTTTCTACCGTTAAGTAAACTCTAAGAACAGAAACTGTAAGGTTCTCACAACGAAAGAAAAACACTGAGTGACTCGACTGCATGAAGAATACAACCACAAGGAGAAGTAATAGCTGTTCCAATGATCCGCCATTACACCAGCTTTTCCTTCCCCGAAAAGAATAACATTAAGTAGTATGTTATAGAGATGAAGCTTTTGTTAATTAAAACTCCGTAAAACCCATTTATATTGTCCACAATTGACTTAAATTGTCAAACAATGTTAACTTTGAACGATAATGAAAAATCTTGATGAGGAACAATGCAGATATAAGAAGTGACTGCGGTACTGCCTATTGGGATAAGTGGAACTTACAATAATTTTCGATGGTATGTTTCGACAGTCGGTCTCCAGTTTGGAAGAAGTTCTGGCATTCCATAAAGAGCAGACGTTTAAATAAGTGCTGAGACTCAACAGAAAAGTAGGTGTACTTTACCGCTTTAGCATGTATACGGAGGCCCGAATCAAAAGATAATGGCTAATTCAACGAGAAAATAAGACAAGATAATTATATTACCTTCAGAAGGCCACTGGTTCAAATTACAGTTTTCACCATCAATCGGGCCAACGTAGAAAGTCTCCTTAGGATCACCTGAAATCCATAACTGTCAGTCCTAATGATTCCTTTGCATTTAAATGTGTAAAATAAAGTATCTGATCTAACATATTGTTGTTCGGATTAATTTGTTTCAATCAGCCAATACTAATTCACGGAAAGAAGGTTCCAAGTTATTTGCAATGAGTGTTTATGCTATCGTTATGTAACAGCTGATATTGTACACAGTTGTAGTTCTGGAATCTGAAAGGCTCAAACAAACTCAAGGACAATACATTTTCAATACCCCGTGATATTGTACAGCAATTTAATCTAATAACTGAAAGGAAACAAAAAACCATAAATTTCCTTCTGCACAATCACCGTGTTAGGATAAGCAAAATCAAAGAGTGAAATTTACAAAAATAAGAAACGTAGCAAGGGAGAGGAGGTTACACTTCTGTAGCTAGTTAACTACTTTATAGCATAGCGTAATTAATACTACCCCCATTCGAGTTTTTACGAGCTCTGATCATAGTTGTTCCAGTATGAACGTTAAATTTTCAAAGTATATTGGTGAAAAACGACATCGTTTGACCACTATAAACAACTAGGGCCAATGTAACGGAATGGAGAGGCGAAATTTACAGTGCAGGTGTGCAGCGCAATGTCACCCATCATAGAAACTTTAGAGTATTTTCTTGGTTCTAATGCGAGGGCAACCAACTACTGTCATGGGCTGTCATCACATATGATATTTCCCAGACTGAAAAGATCAAAATCTAGTTGAATACAAAGGGTAAATGTAAGGAAAAGTAACTTAGGATAAGTAATTCATTTCGTTGACAACAATCAGGGAAAACCTTTAGTATCCAAAGTAGTATCTAACTTCTCGGCGTACATTGCAGAATACCCTCTATTTTCCTTCCTAGACAGTTTCATCTTGTATTCGTCAGGGAGTTCGAAGAACTTTTTACTCTCGTCGAACAATTTTTCAAGCAGATGTTTCTCCACCCCATGGTTCACAATGTAGAAGAATCCAGTTTCAATGCACGCCTAAAATTCAAACTATCCAATGTATCAATAACCTCGATATACAACAACAGGATATCTGCAGGCAGAGCTACTGAACTAGGCAATCATATACAACAACGGCAACATTATTTCAGTGTCTCAAGAGCTCACAGTCTCACACAAATGACGGGGTTAGAGCATCAGAACCTAGATATACGACAATGAGATATCTGCAGGACAGCAGGTAAGGCTACTAAACACTGAACATTATCTCAGCGTCTCAAGAGATCGCACAAATGACAGGGTTAGAGGATCAGGTGTACATAGGCTTAAACCCGGATGTGCTATTAACAAGTAGACGCGGTTTTCATCGACCAGCTCACAATTTAGTGAGCCATTTTGACTAATTCCTAAGCAAGTTCGTAACTTACAACCTTATAATGGACGTAATGAGCCATTTTGATTTATTTCAGTACACTCGATATTCAAAGAATAGTGATTTTTTTTTTACGCGGTTAGAAATACTCAGAATGGGTTTGCAAAATCAATGGCAAATCGGCTTTGCACAACTAACTCGAATTTGAACCTGTGACCCATTACTCCCTCCGTCCCGGTCAATAGCTTACACTTTTCTTTTTTTGATGTTTCAATCAATAGTTTACGCTTTCCTTTTCCAGTAAATAAACAAATCAATTTGGGTGGACACCACTAAATTTCTCCTTATCCTAATAATTGTAAACTCATTCCGTTCCCCTTATCCTAATAATCGTGTATAAAGCAATTGTAAATATTGAATGAGACGAATCGAGTATCTATTATAGCACATTAGGACCGTGTTAACCAGACTAAGACCCGTAAATTAGAACAGTGGATTAATAAAAAGACAACAAATACTCCTTCCTTTCGCACCAATCATTTGTTTACCTTTAACTAAAACACTTGAAACAAATAATATAAAAATAAACAAATGATTGAGACGGACAGATTATATATAAATATAGAGAAGGTTAGTAAAGAGTGGACCTGCCGAATCGAAGCAGCAGTAGAACGACGGTCAGGGGCAGTTAAGTCAATGATTGGCAGATTTAATATTTCAGCTTTTTCTTCCATTTTCTCTCTGCTACAGTTGTGTTGGAGTGATGGGTAATTTCGGTTTGTTGACTGTTGAAATGACCAGGTAAGTTGGACCCTTGGTCTAAATGACTTTGCTTCATGATGGTCAAAATGATCTAAGTCGGCTTGTTGAGATCTTGAAATCGGTTTGCTCGAAACTTGAATCGAATATATAAGTTGGACTGTCGAATTGTGTAAATTTAAGAATTTTTTTTGAAATAACTAATTAGCTAAATAGGGTGAAAATTAATAAAATGGGATTTAATTTAACTTCCCTTATTTAAATAATGTTTTGAAACTATTATTATTACCGAGTATTATTTTCACCCTCTCGATACTACTCCTAATTATGGAGCAATTTCAGTTAGTAGACTAAATACTACTTCGTACTTCCTTTATTTCAATCATTTTGTTCCTTTTTTTTATGAGGAACATTTTAATCAAATGCAAACAAGCAATTGGAACGGACAGACTACAATTGATTTATCATCTCCCCTTTCTATCAAAGTACTCCATTTGTGCAGGTGTTTGTTCATCTAGCTCAATTTGTCATGAATCATGATCTAGTGAAAAAAGTAGTGTATACCACCATATGAGGTGTTGTATGGTATCCCGTTCAAATTATTTGTTTATTTTTTATATTCTTTGTGGAAAATATTTAAGTAAACATATAAATGATTAGAGGTGAGGGTAGTATCAATCAACTTGAATACTCCGTAGTCCGTATGAAATAAAACAAAACGTAAGTCTCCTTGATGTTCATAAACATAAGCAAATCCGATTATATTTTTCCACCTTAACTAATACGGAAAAATACACATTAGCAAAATAGAAATTGTATTAGACCCGTTCTACATTTACAACGCGAGTCTTTAATAAGAACTAGATAAAAAAAATTAGTGCTCATTGAAAGTAGATGATCAAGTTCATTCATCTTAATCCTACAATTCCAGATTAACATATTACAGTATTAATCAAATAACTAACTAGTCATTGTACTTCTCACTAAACATGTTAAATGACAAAATTACCCTCAAATCCCATTGATCACGATTCACAACCGAGGTTGAAGGGCTTCAAAGGGGCCTAACTGAAGTTGAGGCAGGAGGCCATAGGTTAAGAGGCATTGGCCGATGATTAAGCCTAGAGTCAAGGCCGGTTTGAGGTTGGACCGAGGAGGCGGAAGGAGGGGCCGCAACACGCTCACAAGAAGGGCACATTGTGAGGGTAGTTGGAGGGGTCATGTGCATATAGAATTGTGGAGACATCTTCAATGTACGCAACTCTATAACTTCCTTTTGTAGCCTTCTGTTCTCCTCCGTTAGCTTTTCGCAACATCGTTTCAAAAACTCGCAATCTACTTCCGTTTGCTTCAATTTAGTCCTGATTTACAAGAATTTGAACACCCCGTTAAACGAAGGGTAAAATTGGAATTTTACGTAGTAAATAATTGTTATAGATACGACATTGTCCGATCACACTTCTGTAGATTTGAACTCAAAAGTGACCCAATTCAAACCGACAAAAAATGAATCACAGCACAATGAGTAATAAACCCGACTCCTAACCCCTAGATCCTACCCGCATGACCCGAAATGATGCAAGAAATGCAAGTCGGTAGTATCATACATGGCCCATTAACCGACGGCACACTCAAATTTGACAAAAATCCCTATTGACCCGACTTGAATGGTCCCAATCACACTGTTTGACAAATCTAACGCGGAGTATTTACTTTAGGGAAAACTAGGTGACCGAGAATACGAAATGGCCAAAATACCCTTGAACAATAATTGAAATATCTCACCTTGCTCTACGATTCTGAAACCAAACCTCCACCTGACGTGGTCTAAGTCCTAGCCGTTTAGCCAGAGCCTGTTTTTGCTTCTGCATACCCAATAACAAAAAAACCATCGAAAACATTAGTCTTCACGAAATGACGAAAATACCCTTGTTATTAAAGTAATACTTGTATAAGACGGTTTTATAATAAACTTATGGCAGAAATTTTCTATTCAATTTTTGTCATTTACATTTTTTATGCCTTTTGAAGAGTAAACAAATAATTAGAACGGAGAAGTATAAGTTTTGTTAAGTGATGAGACGGTTTCTTACGAGACTTACGGGATTAAGAGTATTATGCTCCTTAAAACTGTCCTCAAGGGTGGCAGACTGATCCTTAGTCAACCGAAGTTTTTTCCTCGAATTCTCGCCACCGTCTTCCTCGTCACTCAAGCCTCGAGACGACGCTCGTTCACCTTCGGTTTCCTCTCCGCCACAGAAGCTCCTCTTTCCGCTCATGTTTGACAATGTGCTGTTTGGGGACGACACTCCCCCGTCTTCCTCGTCTCCGCCGCCGCTGCCTCCCGGTCTGCTCACATCTACCCCCATTGGACACGTGTCCAAATTCCGATCTACAATAAATTTATTCCGCCATAATTCAGAAATCATAACTTCTTAAAACGGATCCATAATCATGCATTTTACAGCCTTATACAAGTTTTTGTGTAACAAGACGTTCATGTAAACGTGCCTTACGTAGTTACTAGGAGTGTAATTTTTTTATGAGTAAGTTATATTTTACTCCCTTTTAAAATCAAAATTTCTAAAATTACTCCCTTTTAAAACATTTTGCTAAAATTACTCCCTTAAGTTGCATTTTTTGCTAAAATTGCTCCAAACTCCATTTTAAGTGACTTATTTTGTCTATTTTTGAACTTATTCCGTTTATCCATAGCTATTTTATACTATGAAAGGTATATCTATGTAGACAAATATAGGGGGAGTTCAAATATAGAGGAAATAAGTCAATTTAAATTGTACTTTTTGAAACAATTTTAGGAAAATATGAATTTAAAGGAGTAATTTTAGGAAAATATGCACTTAAGGGAGTAATTTTAGCAAAAAATATAACTTGTGGGAGTAATTTTAAAAAACCATCTTAAAAGGGAGTAATTTTAAAAAAGTTTGTTTTAAAAGGGAGTAAAATTTAATTTATTCTTTTTTTATAAATATGGACCGCCTCACACCGTGAGACGATCTTATTTATGCCCTTACGGAACTACGTAGTACGTACACAAAACGTGAGAGGGGTAGATCTGTCTTTTAACAAATGATGATTCAACAATTTAATGTAAAACCGATTTATATAAGAGGACTAACCGGAGGCGAAGAAAGCGTCATTGCTTCGATTCCAAGGAAGCTTCTGACGAAACGAACCGGCGACCGGAGGGGTAGAAACGGAAGGAGATAAAGAAGCCGTCGTCGACGTCATGAGGTTGAGTTGTAATGGATTAGAAGTAATATTATTACTAGACGGCGTCGTTTTCATCATCATCATAAACTTCATTTGATTATGATTCTTTTTCTCATTATTATTAAAGTTATTATTAATATTAATATGATGGTTGTTGTTAGTGTTACATGCTAAGCTTAAACTTAGACCTAAATTGTCTTCTTTTTCAACAACCATAATTATAATTAAAATTATAATAATATTAGTATGTTTTTTTACAAATTTTAAAGGAAATTTTATGAAAAATATTGTATTTGTGAGGATGGAAGAAAGGAAATTAAAAGGGAGTTTTGTTGACAAATGAATGGAATGGAAATGAGGGGTTATTATATAGAAGTAGGAAGAAATGGGGTGACATTATTATTTGTGGGAAACAAGGTAGTGTGGAAGAGGTATGTGTGACACTTCAATCATCACATGATATTGATCTATCATTATTTGTCTAGTGGTGTACTATCTTACTTTAGTGTAGTAAATATTTTTAAATTTTTTTACCGTGAGTTCTCGACCTGTCATATTTTAACGTAAAATAGTCTCTTCATTATGCAACAGTATTTAAGTTTTCACCTAAACGAATATTATGATGATGATTAGAACACATATTAGCTAGCTTAGCAAGTTAAAGTTATGTGATGTGATACTCACGACATGTGTATAAATCTGACATTTCAAATTTAACCTTACATTGTAACTTTAACAATTTTTATTTTAAGTAACTTTCTTGTATCTTTAGGATATATTTTAGAAAAATTGTTACGTTTATGTAAAATTTAGAAACATGTAATTTTATACTTTTATTTTTGTTCATGTGAAATTTAAGGTAATATTCTCGCATTAAGTGGGAGGAAAAAGGGAGACTTCTTATAATTCAAACTTTTACTTCCTCAATAAAGTTGCTTTATTACTTAATTAAGTACCTTTAACCTAATTTATTGGCTATCAATTTGTTTGAGCTACTCCATCTTCTTCCTTTCGTTCCCCAACTTTCTCCCATTTACTTTCTACACGATCTCCTAATTACAACATTAACTGTGAACAGAGTAATAGAAATTATCATCGGTCTAATTTTATGCTCTGAATATCTTAAATATACTTAAAAGAAGTATAAGAAAGAATTTATGATAATTCACAATATTTTTTTCGTAAGGGAAAATTAACAAGAGTCGTCTTAAATTTATAAAAACGACACCAACCCTATATGGAGGGATTAGTGATTTAATTTACCATTATATTCATGATATGAATATAGTTGCCTAGTTGGTTGAAGAGTAACCTACACATCTTAAATGAGAAATGAGTTTGATGTGAGTACATTAATGATTAACCTTTCAATTGAATTCTAGCAAGGATAGTACATGCACAACATCACGGGAGTTCACGGTTCACGTTCATAATGTCTTCATTATTAGGCCTTGTTCTTTCTGACTTTTTAGAGCTGAACTGAACTGAACTGAACTGAATGGAGCTGAACTGAACTGAACTGAACTGAACTGAGCTGAACTGAACTGAACTGAACT
>JAGPOY010001632.1:0-16765 GCA_018983105.1 Silene uniflora
AATAGGGTCGTGGCGGCCACCATGGTGGTTGGTCGTGGGCGCGTGTGGTATGGTTGTGAAGCTTGAAGTGGGGGGGATGTTATTGGTAGTCGTAGGTTTCTGATATGGTGGCTGTTGGTGGCTGAAATGGTGGTTGAAAGACGGTTGCACGAATTGATTGTAATTTGAATGTTTGTGGACAGGGGGTAAAGACGAGTTCGTGGTGGCTGATATGGTGGTCCATGTTGGTAGTGGGTGGTATCTTTGTGAAGGTGGGAGTATAGGGTGGTCACTGGTGGTGGTAGTGGGTGGCCAATGAGGCTGGAGGGTCGCTGTAATGGTGGTTGAAAGGCGGTTGCGCGAAATGGATGATTGTGAGTGTTTGTGGACAGGGGGTTTATGGGGGCTCGTGATGGTTGCTGTGGTGGCTGCCCACGGTCATGGGTGGTTTGGTTATGATGGTGGAAGTCAAGGGTGGCCAATGGTGGTGATATGTGGCTGCCACGGTGGCCGGAGGTGGTAGAAAAAACTCAGCAAAGACGGTCTCACGCTAGCAGCTGCCCCTTGGCTTCTTTTTCACCTCTAAACTTCCGCTTAATAATCCCGTTTCTCAATTCCACTTCGCCTTCCCGCCTCGCCTACACAAAATATCAATGAAATATTAATAATACTAATATTATATAAAAATGCAATTAATTATTAATTTTAATTAAGACGACTAATTATTATAAATTAGTAATTAAATGAGCTTTTTAATCAATTAAGCACACAAAATCGAGTCGGAATAAGGTATGAATACGGGGTAAAATATGACTAAAATACTACTCATCATCCCACATCGGGAAAATTTGAAGCTTGTGATATGTTTATAAAGGATTTCATCCACCACTTAGTAACAAAGCCTTGTGCTTTTGGGTTTAAGTGAGAACAAGTAATGTGCTCAAAAGTGCACATCCCATATTATTGGGGTTGTGTTACGACAATAGTGGGTCAGGTTGTTATAGCAGGAGACAATTGAGACTGGCTGACTGGGCCGAGCCAGTGTGGGTCGGGACAGCTCGCACTTGTGTCCAAGTCTAATCATAGGTGGTATGAGTTGAATACACGGGGTTACTTTAGTACTTAGGAGGAGCTAGTATAGACCCAGTGGCAATGCATGCACAATATTTACAAAGTTCTTTATTTTAGCATATTATACTTATAAATTATTACTCCCTCCCATTCACTATAATCTTCCCTTTTTCCTAAAACGGATTATTCAAGTAATCTCCCTTTCTATTTTTAGAAACTTTTACTCTTATTTTATTCATTCCTCTCTCCTATCACCAAATCCCACATAACTCTTTTACTCCTAGTTTATTACTTTCCTTCATGTTTTGGTCCTACAATTCTTTATTTAACTACTAATAATTCATACATCTCTCCTATCACCAACCCCACACAACTCTTTTACTCCTAATTTAATACTTTTCCTTGAGTATTGTGCCAAAATCAAAGAAGAAGATTATGATGAATGAGAGGGAGTATTTTTTATTATATTACGTACAAATTTTAAATTGACAATTCATTATTTTTCACGTTTTCCCTTTAAATTTTAAGAAAGAAAATTGAAAGCAAAATGAATCAAGAGAATTAAGTAGTGTCATGAAAACTATTTTTTCATATAAAGCTAATTATATAATTTTATAATATTTCATTAATAGCAAAAATTTTAGCTACAACCTTTTTATCATAAAGTGAGTGCATTTTTATTCTAAAAAGTTTAAAAGATAACGGTACGTCTTCTTTAAGATGGATATATTCATCTTAATAATAGAACGAGTTAAATAATTCCCCAGTTGCATAGATGGGACAAGCCTTTTTAGCTAATCTCAATGCATTACTTGACTTTTTTTTGAATGTAATGCATTACTTGACTTGTCTTAAGGTTATGACGGATATGCCTCTCATAAAAAAGAATGTGTGAAAAGCTACTGTCTTACACGCATATCAGGCCCATATTTAGCTTAACTTTAGGCGAAAAATTTTTAAGATTTTTCTAATCTTGTATGGAGTAGTAAACAAGGGATGTTAGTTTTTTTTTTTTTTTTACATTAAAAATTGAACATATTATTAAAGTTTATGATTTTTTTTATTATCCTATGTATTACTCCCTCTCTTCAAATTCAAATGTCACATTTACAATTTTCACGTTTGTTAATGCACATTTTATACCATTAATATCTTTTATTACACATTAGTACGAATTCTGAAAGATTCATACTTTTATTGTACTTCTTAAGAAACAAGATCACACATGAATATATTTTATTTTCAATATTAGAACTAATCTTAAAGATTCTTCTTATTTATGAATAGTATCCAAAAAGCAAATGTGACAATTGGATTTAATGGAGAACATACTAGTTTACGTTCTTGAAAATTTCCTATAACTAACTATAAATCTTGATTCCATCTCTTGAGATAAGTACAACAACAACATCAGAGCCTTAATCCCAAAATGATTTGGGGTCGGCTGACATGAATCATCCTTTGGAATCGCCATGGGTGATTCGTCTCTTGAGATAAGTAATTTAAAAAATTTATTTATATTTTCCGAAAATGGTGATGCATTAAAATCCTTAGATGACAATTATAGAAAAGAGTCTATTACGCAAATAATGGCTATTTGAACGTACACCCACATTCTGTTACCGAAAAAAATTATACATCCAAATGTACAATAGCATTGTACAACTATATCAAGTAATCCAACTAAGCTTATGTATATTATTTTCTGAGGGTTTTAAAGGTGCTAAGTTATATTTCAATCGTTTAACGTCAATAATAAATCTAATTGAGTCTATATGTATTATTTTTAGTTACATCGTAAGTTTTGCGCTTAAAGTTTATGTGGGAAAAAAAAGTCAAAAACTCTATTATAAAGATCAGAAACTAGCTGAAATTGCTAGTGTGAAAGATGAAGAGATAAAGAGAGAAAGCGAGAGAAAAAGAAAACCCTAAAAATGAAAACCCTAAAAATGTCGATTGATTATTCTAATGCTGAGAAAATTTCCCCTCTAATCTCTGGTCCAATAAAGCACAAAAAATACTTCAAACAACGCTGCATTTTCGTCTGTTGGTGTGTATCATACGACGGTTATTGTCGGAGGCTATGGGAGTGCTGATGATGCGAAAACCAGGAATGCGAATGAGTTTGTTGGGATTGCCCCTTATGACCTTAACGCTCTAATCGCTGAAGAAAGTGAATGGGTTATTTAGTATAGGCGTAAGGGTAAGAACCAACTTAGTGTAATAGAGAAAGAGCATGCGGATCTATTGAGGTTTACTGAGGATGATGGCAAAGATAAACTCGAATATTAGAAAAATTCAATTTATTGTTTTATGCTTAGTGCTAATCTTCCAGATGAAGTGGTCGATGGATCTATCAAGCAGATCTGGGCAAAATTTCCAATTGGTAAGATATCTTTCCTTCCGAATGGTGTGTTCCTTGTGAGGTTCACATCGAGTAAAACTAAAGATCTTGTTTTACAGCAGGGGCACTTTTTATTTGACGATAAGCCGCTTATTGTTAGACCATGGAGTGTGAATGTTGAGTTAGTGAAGGATGGAAAAGGTTATGGAGGTTCCTGATGCGTGCCATTTCTATACGTTTATTCCACTCGTTTGCACGCATTTCTATGCTAATTTGGGTAGTCTAAGCTACCATTATCCATTGTTTTCGGTTACTTCGGTCGTGCTATGCATTTTGCAAGTTGTAGACCAGAAAGGAGCGAAACCGAGCCAAATTCTGCCCCAAGAGCTCAAGTTGAGACATTAGTGAAGCTGGAGTATGGAAGCTATGTGCCTAAGGATGCGTGAACTATTGGATGCGCTGCTGGATATGAGTTCTATTCGACCAACTGTAATTCCAGTCGATCGACCGCCACTTCAGTCGATCGACCATTACTGTGGGTCGATCGACCACTTTTAATTTCTCAGAATATTCGATCGACTGCTACTGTTTACTTACCGATATTTTAATTTCTTATTTTCTCGGCTCATAGGTTTCGTGTTAGATACGTGACTCTTATTATTTAAGGGGAACACAAACAATAATATTAGGTTATCAAACTCTTATTAGAAAACTCTCATACATTGTTTTTGCTTTCTATTTTACGGATCTAAGTTGTAATCTTTCAGCAGTTTTTCGGTAATTAATCTTTCTTCGTTCTTCAATTATTCATTGTTCTTATTTTCCTTTGTTCCTTTTATTATCGTTAATTAGTATCGTATGTTAAATTATTATTGCTATATTTTCATTATGTTTAATTCAATTACACTCGTTATTGTTATTTCCAATTCCATCATGCGTAGCTAAATTTCCTATGCTAGGGTTTAGGGGAGCCATGATTATGTAATTGTCATATGTTAGGGTTATAAATCTAGCCTTTTATTCCGTCTGATTTGTTAATCGTAGTATATAATTGCGGTTTAATTAGTTAAGTGCACGTAACTGATTGACCATCTTGTTAAGCCTTGACCTGGATCGAGAGATTGGAAAGGGTGAAAACTTATTACGAACAATAGACCAGCCTAATTAGAGCGAAAGCTAAATTAGATCTCTAGGGTGAATAGTGGACCGAAAGGACTTATTTTATGCTCATCAGACCGTATTTGTGCTAGTACAAGACTTTGCTTAGGACCGTATTAGATCGTGGTGAAACGACAATCCTAGCTATTTTCTCTTATATTGATATCTAGTTATTTTCATTTAATTGTTTTTACCTTATTGCTGTAGACTTAGAACAAATAAAAACCCCCATTTTGTTACCCGACAGACTTAGATTAGCAAATATATTTTCTTGTCTCCCTGTGGATTCGATCCCGACTTGCTTACTACATTAGTTAGGCCAGTTGGTTTATCTTTGATAGGTGTGCGATTTTGCCTGTCAAATTTTGGCGCCGTTGCCGGGGAGGCGACGTATTTCTGTTTGTTTTTATTTTAGTTTTCTTTAGTCTCAGAGAACTAAAGTTCCTTGAGGCTTTTCTCACATTCTTCTTGTTAGTTTCGTGTATGCCCAGGTCTAATAGGTCCGAACTTCTTACACCGAATTCGGAACCTGAACGGATTCTTCGCTACAGACGAATATTTAACAAAGAGGTTCTTTCAAGATCAAACCATCATATGTGAGCCTAGTGGAGCGAAACATGTTCGGAGGGAGAGCTGGTGAAGACCCTGTAAAGCACATGGAAAAGTTCGTTACTTACTGCTGTTCGATTCCTTTGACGGCAGGGGTAACTCAAGACCAAGTGAAGAACTCAAGACCAAGTGAAGAACTCAAGACCAAGTTAAGCATACCCTTTTCCCTTTCTCTCTTCAAGATGATGCAGCTGAGTGGTTGCGAGATTTGGAGCTGGCCACAATTACTGACTGTAATCTTTGGTTCTTGCGTTCTATAAGCGGTATTTTCCCCCATAAAAGACGAATAACCTTCGGAGACAGATCACAAATTTCAAGCAAGGTCCTTCTGAGGATTTGAATGAGGTGTGGCTTCGCTTGAAACTGCTAGTTCGATCAGTTCCACATCATGAGTTTGAAAAATGGTTTTTATGCAATCAGTTCTATAATGGTTTATATGACGATCAGCGAAATCTCTTAGATTCTTCTGCTAATGGGAGGTTTCAGAACAACACCAATGACGATAGTGTATGGAAACTCATTGATGAGATGACTACTCACACTGCTGAGTACGGTAATCCAAGAGGAGCTGCTAGGGGAAGTGGTGCGGATTCTAACGTTGCAGCTAAATTAGAGGCGTTGACGGCTCAAATCGCCAAGATGCAAACGTCCCAGTCTTTGGGAAATAGGCAAATGGTAAACGCTATGACACAACAGCAGGAGCCTTGTGCTAGGTGTGGTACGGAGGGTCATGAAGCGGCTGAGTGTTTAAGTACACTAGAGCAAGTACAAGCCTACTAGTCTTACAAGAAAGGTACACCGTTCTCTAACTTCCACAATGAGAAGACTAAAGACCATCTTTTTCTTCAGTGGTCTAGTCAGAATGTGCAAAATCCGTAACCACCACCACCACAGAAGAACCCATATATAGTGCCTCAGAATCGGGGAAATCAACCTCCTCTCGGAAGTTATCAAAGGAAAAACCATGACGGTCCATAGTTTCAGCAACAGATGGCACCATTTCAAGCTCTGAGTAATGATATGGCCGATATAAAGGCATTGCTGCAGCAATAAGTAATTTCGTGACAGAAGCAAGATGCCTTGATCACATAATAGATAGCTCACAATAAGATCTTGGACAACCAGATTGCTCAACTTTCTAGCCAAGGGTCGAGTAGGCAATCGGGTACGTTGCCATCTAAGTCCAATAAGTCGCATTACACTGCAAATGCGATTCAAACTCGAAGCGGACTTACATATGATGAACAACGATGTCCCAGGGGTCTGATTACGTGGTTATTGAAGATTTAGATGTGGATACGGAAGAAGTTATTGGGGAAACTGTTCTGACGCCTGAAATTATTCGATCGACCAAGCATACAGGTCGATCGACTGAAAAGGGCAATCGATCGACTGACACTGTTGGTCGATCGACTGAAGCTGCTGAGAATATTCGATCGACTGACACTGTTGGTCGATCGACTGAGGAAAGTATTCGATCGACTGGTACTGTTTGTCGATCGAATAGTTTTCCAGACGGAGTTACTGATCCGTCACCTGGTTCTAGTGAGACATCTTCCACTGCTGATAAGACGTCTGGTTCTGATAAAGGGAAGAAGAAAGCTGCAGATTTGCCGATTGTTATTAAGGTTCCTTTTCCGGGAAGACTAAAGAATACTAAGATTGAGCAATAATTCGGTAAATTCATGGACGTCGTCAAAAATCTTCAGGTAACTGTACCATTTACCGAGTTAATTACCCAGGTACCTTCTTACGCTAAATTTATGAAAGATATTTTAACACGTAAGAGGAGTTTTAATGACCAGGAGACCATCGCTTTTACTGGGGAGTGTAGTGCACTCCTAGAAAGCAAGTCTCCTCCTAAGCTAAAGGACCCGGGTAGTTTTTCAATTCTTTGTACTGTCGGAACTCATGTAATACATAAGGCCTTATGTGACTTGGGGGCGAGCGTGAGTGTTATGCCCTATTCAGTTTGCGAGAAACTGAATATGGGAACCCTTAAAGTGACTAGTGTGACCTTACAAATGGATGATAGGTCAGTAAAACGTCCCCTAGGTGTTTTAGAAGATGTCCCTATTACGATAGGTAAATTCTTTATACCTGTCGATTTTATTGTTTTAGATATGGCTGAGGATACCCAAATTCCCATCATCTCAGGTAAGCCATTCTTACACACTGCAGGGGCTATAATAGATGTCAAGCGAGGGCGTTTGACTCTAGAGATAGGGGAAGATAAGGTGACCCTTAACTTAGCCAACACACTTGCTAGGCCAATGATAGAGGATACTTGTTATGCTATTGACATTGTAGATAGCTCTATGTTTGATTATTGGCGGGTTTCCTGATCAGGGACCCGCTACAGGCTTTGATAGTGCTTGATAATTTTGTAGAGGATGTGCCGGTCGACTATGAGACGATGAATGCTGTTTTGGAAGGAAAGGAGTTCACTATTGAGAAGGGTGAGACGGTAAATGCGATAATGGCATTTTCTGACGCTGTTGAGGTAAAGAAATCCGAGCTAAAACCCTTTTCTTCCCACCTTAAGTATGTATTTCTTGATGAATCTGAGCTTTTTCCTGTTATTGTAAATGCTAAACTTGACGCTAACCAACTTTCTGCTTCGTTGGTTGTTCGTAAAAGAAATAGGAAAGCTTTAGGTTACAGTTTGTATGGCTTTAAGGGCATCAATCCTGACATTTATATGCATAGAATTGAATTAGAGGAAGACCATAAGCCTTGACAACAGGGTCAGCGTAAGTTGAATTCGAAAATGCAGGATGTTGTTATGGCAGAAGTGATGAAATTGTTAGATGTAGGTATCTTTTATTCCATCGGCAGCTCGAAGTGGGTAAGTCCAGTTCAGGTAGTCCCGAAGAAAGGAGGGACTACAGTGGTAAGAAATGATAAAAATAAATTAATACCTACTAGAGTTATAACAGGTTGGCGCATGTGTATTGATTACCGACGATTAAATGCTGCCACAAAAAAAGATCACTTCCCCATTCCTTTTATTGATCAAATGTTAGAAATACTGGCCTCACATAAATTTTTCTGTTATTTGGATGGATATTCAGGTTTCTTTCAGATCCAATCCATCCCGACGATCAGGAAAAGACTACTTTTACTTGTCCGCATGGTGTTTTTGCTTATCGCAGGATGCCAATTGGATTATGTAATGCCCCAACTACCTTTCAGAGGTGCATGATTGGGATATTTTCTGAGTATATAGAGTCAATTATGGAGGTTTTTATGGACGATTTTAGCGTCTATGGTAGTGATTTCGATAATTGTTTGATTAACCTTGAGAAAGTTTTGCACGATGTGTTGAGGTTAATTTAGTGTTGATCTGGGAGAAGTGCCATTTTATGGTCAACGAGGGAGTTGTTCTTGGGCACTTAGTTTCTGGTAAGGGCATCCATGTTGATAAAGCGAAAGTGCAAGTGGTAGAGCAATTGCCTCCTCCCGTAAATGTTAAGGGAGTTAGAAGTTTCCTTGGCCACGCTGGCTTTTATCGCCGGTTTATCAAGGATTTTTATAAAATTGCTAAACCACTTACACAATTATTGCTTAAGGATACCCCATTTAATTTTACTGATGAATGTCTTTCTGCTTTTAACAGGTTAAAGCAGGCTTTGATTACGGCACCGATCATCCAGGCTCCAGATTGGGAGCTACCATTTGAGATAATGTGTGATGCTATCGACTATGCGGTTGGTGCTGTACTGGGTCAAAGCAAAGACAAAGCTTTGAGTGCTATCTACTATGCGAGCCGAACTCTGGATGAGGCTCGGGTGAAGTACGCCACTACGGAGAAGGAGTTACTGGCTGTGGTATATGCGCGGGAGAAGTTTCGGTCCTATTTATTAGGTTCGAAAGTTATTGTATTTTCTGACCATGCAGCGCTGCGGTATCTTTTTGCTAAGAAAGAAGCCAAGCCAAGGTTATTGCGGTGGATACTCCTTCTTCAGGAGTTTGACTTGGAGATCAAGGATAAGAAGGGGGCTGAAAACTTGGTTACAGACCATTTATCGAGGCTACCACTGCAAGAAGGGGAGGATCTTCTTCCCATTAATGAGTCTTTTCCTGATGATTCTTTATTAGCTACTTCTACTACTGATAGTCCATAATATGCTAATTATGCTAATTTTATTGTAGGTAATTTATTACCTCCTGACTTGTCTTATCAGCAAAGGAAGCGGTTTTTACATGATGTGAAGCGATATTTCTGGGAATCCTTATCTATTTAAGGAATGCGCTGACGGTCTTTATAGGCGATGTATACCGCAGTGGGAGACCAAAGCTATCCTAGAAGCGTGTCATTCTTCCTCCTATGGTGGTCACCACGGTCCATATAGAACCGTGGCTAAGGTACTTCAGTCTGGTTTGTATTGGCCAACCATGTTTTTTGATGCTAAGGTTTTTGTTTCAGATTGTGATGCGTGTCACCGGACGAGAAACATTTCAAGGAGGCATGAGATGCCTCAAGTTGGTATTTTAGAGGTCGGGATTTTCGATGTCTGGGGCATTGATTATCAAGGTCCATTTCCGTCTAGCAAAGGTAACAGGTATATTCTTGTAGCTGTTGATTACGTGTCTAAGTGGGTAAAGGCCGTTGCTTCGGTCCATTGTGATGCAAAAACTGTGATCCAACTTTTCAAAATGGTGATTTTTCCTCGCTTTGGTGTCCCTAGGGTTATCATTAGTGATGAAGGTATGCATTTTAAGGAGAAACAACTTACTACTCTACTATCTAAATATGGTGTTGAACATTGTAGGGGTTTGGGGTATCATCCACAAACTAGCGGTCAAGTAGAGGTCTCAAATCGTGAGTTAAAAGAAATTTTAGCAAAATTGTTTCTAAATCACGAAAAGATTGGAGTATGAATTAGATGACACTTTATGGGCATATAGGACCGCTTTTAAGACACCGATTGGCGCTTCACCGTATCGATTAGTGTATGGTAAGTCTTATCATGCCTGTAGAGTTAGAACATGAAGCATGGTGGGCTATTTGTGAGCTAAACTTTGATGCTAATTTGTGTGGTGAGAAACGTCTA
Source organism: Silene uniflora (assembly GCA_018983105.1). Lineage (NCBI taxonomy): Eukaryota > Viridiplantae > Streptophyta > Magnoliopsida > Caryophyllales > Caryophyllaceae > Silene > Silene uniflora. The sequence goes on from JAGPOY010001632.1 coordinate 10,219, forward strand.
TTGCAGCTAGATGAGCTAGAGGAGTTTAGGCTGGATGCCTATGACAGTGCCCGTATCTACAAAGAAAAGACCAAGAGATGGTACGACAAGAAAATTCTGCCGCGCGAGTTTCAGGTTGGGGAGCAAGTGCTGCTGTTCAATTCCCGACTTCGTCTATTTCCTGGTAAGCTGAAGTCCAGGTGGAGCGGCCCTACAAGGTAACTTTTGTGTCCAAGTTCAGGTCCGTCGAACTAGAGAACTCCGCGGGTGAGTAGTTCAAGGTTAATAGTCACTAAGTCAAGCATTATAATGGGACCAATGACTTTGTTGGAGTGGTCGAGGTACTCTACTTCGACCCAATAGCTGATGCAGAATGAGGTGACAAGGTCGAGCTGGGACCTATCTGAAATCAGTGCTGACCGGGAGGCAACCCGACTTGTATAATTTTGTATTTTCGCGCAAGACAATTTTTATTTTATTTTTATTTTGTTTATATTAGGATTCTTAATTGTTTTAATTAGGATTTATTTAGTTAAATTAGCTAAAACAATTCTAGTATTTGTTGGGTATTTTGTTTGGAATGTGTGTTATTTTTCAGGATTATTGAAGGAAGGACGGGCGTCTCAAGCAAATTACGAAGAAAAACATCAAAGACGAATAAAAATTATTCGATCGACCGAGGGTTTTATTCGATCGAATGAGGGCTTTGGTCGATCGACCGGTTTTCTGGTCGATCAAATAAAAAACCGGTCGATCGACCACTGTGCACAATCAGACGGGTTTTCTTTAATTTGAGGGAGTTCTTCTTCTTCTTATTCATTCTCATTGTACTCTATTATTAGAAAGATAAACAAGTCCTTATTCCTCCTTCCTTCTTCCCTCAATATACCCACTTACTTGCTATTTCTCCCCATTGTTGTTCATTGTTTGCTAAGCCAAGGTAAGTTTCTCCTTCCTCCTTTGTTTTTCTACATTGTTTGTAGTATATTTTCCAGATCGGAGGTTGAAGATTGAATTACTATGATATATTTTGGCTTAGTTATGTTAATTTGGGGGTAGATCTTGTTTGTGAGACATGTTATGCTAATTCTTCCACACCCAACACCTAGTTATAAATCTGAAATTTCGAATTGAAATCTGGAAATTCGATTGTTCATCTTTTTCTTGATTTATTTTTGTGATTTGGGGATAATACATGATCTCTTTGATAGCTAATACGTTGATGAGTTACGTTTTGCCCATTTCTTCCCTTGAAATTCATGTTTTCTGCTCTTAAATTGAAGTTAGGGTTTGTGACTTAAATCGATTTGGGAAAAACGATTTCTGGGTAGCACTGTTGGTCGATCGACCAATTTTTTTGGTCGATCGAATTTTGTCTCATGGATCCAGTCGATCGACTGGAAATTTATTCGATCGACTGGCACTATTGGTCAATCGAATAAATTTCTGGTCGATCGACCTTTTTGATTTTACATCGTCTATTTTTCTTACATTTGCGTGTTTTCTTTTGTATGCTAGACTCAAGATAGATAAATGTAAGCGAAGAAGGGCAGCGGGGAAATCATCACGACGCCGGACAACTGGGGCAGCTACCGCGATGGAGACAGGCGAAAGCTCGAGCACGACTGGCGCTCCTCTTCTCATTCGAGACATGGTGGATAGTCTACCTGACTATCCGGAGGTAGAATTCTGCACTTCCGAACAACGGGTCCGTTTCCAAAATTTGTTGTCCGTTAATATTCCCCCGACTCATTTTCTTCATAGACCTAGTCTCGAGACCCTAGGTTTTTATGAACCCGTTGTGACTCTTTTGCGACAAACGGGGATGCCGTGTTTGGTGGACATGCATGAATACACTTATTTGGTCCCGACCCTATAATTTTTCAGCTCTTTTGTCTTCGATGTGACCACCAATGAGACCGACCCTAGAGCCCCTTGTATCTATTTTCGCCTCTATAACCTTAATTTCGCTTGGACTTTAGCGACCTTTGGGGCTTCTTTGGGTTTGACTAGTGAGGGATCCGAGGTACCCCCGAGGAAGATTGTTAACACCATGTGGTCCGCTATCTCTGATTGTCATCAGGGAAAGAAACGCGGAGCGTTTGTCCACCTTCCTCCTCTTCGTTATTGGTTCCGTCTTATGGGTAACACTATTTTTGGTCGAAAGGAATCCAATAACATTAACACCATAGAGCTGTCCATTTTAGCGGGGTACTTGAACATTGATAACGGTACCCCATTTGTGCTTAACATTGCGTATCTCACAGCTGAGCACTTTCATAACTTGGGGAATGGGAACTTGACGACCCTTGTTACTGGCGGGCTAGTGACCCATATCGCCCGCTACCTTTTTCCTGAGTTTCCCCGAGGCCACGCCCCTCTAGGCCACGAGCTCTATGACGGGGCTGCCAGTTGCAGCTTCATGGACATACCCTATATGGAGTTGGTTTATTGGCTCCTCTCTGACAGTACATCCAAGTTAAGCTCACAAATCAGTACCTTTGTAAGACCCACTACTCCCCATTTGGTGGAAATATCAAATGGATCATGACAGAGTTGAAAATAATTTGGACACAAAAACGCACACAACAGCCAAGGTTTGAGTTGGGACAGTCTAAACAAACTTGTGAAAAATATCAACAGTAATGTTAATGCGTGACTCATAACAACAATGGAAGAATAATAACAACTGATAATAAACCGGGTCTCACGTACGTCTCACACGTACCAACCCTCAAGCCAAATCATCGTACTCACCCAAAGTGTCACTTTACTCACTCAAGATTACCAATAATCTACCTTAGTCTTGACAAAGTCTTAAGTTGAGTCCTAAAAATCCAAGACTCAACTTAAAACTTTGGATGAGTCTTGACCCCACTCTGAAGGGAAATTTATCCAATGAGTGGATTCCATGTATGTGTCATTTCTTTTCGTAAAAAAGGAAATAAGTTAAGTGAAAAGGTAGAGCTTGAGGTGAGTCTGACGGATAATGTATTAAGTTTGCAATAAATAATTAGTAAAAGTTATTAGAATGCTAACGTGGTAGCTAGAATTTTAAGACTTGGAAGAGTCATATAATTATTTTCCAAAGTCGGGATTTCACACAAAATAATTAATAAAATAAGGTAATTTCAAATTTATTACCGAAAATGGGTCCATGTAGGATTGTATTTAAGGAAGCCATGTAAGACTACAAGTAGCTGGCGGGGAGAGCGACTTTAGTTCGTACTTATATTCATCTCCTCTCTTTCCCAATTCATTCCCAATTAAAAATAAAAAAATCCCAATTCGAAATCCTAACTCCTCTTACCAGATTTTCCTCCAAAAACCACCCCAAATTAGTCAATTAAATTGATTAAATATCAAGTTATTAATCTCTAAGCAATATCAAACAAGTATTTGGGTAGTTCTTGCTCAATCTCCATACATATTTAAGGTATGTATCAAACAAGTATTGTTCTTGATGATGATATTTTTACGTGGCAAATGGAGGGACACTTGAAGAATGATTTGTATGGAAGTTGGCCTAAGGGACACAAGAACATTGGTTATAATTCTGGAGAGCACGCAGAAACAAGTCGTTGTGGGGGCTGGAATCGCTCACTCCGCCATCGATTTTACCCTGAGAGAGGAGATCATTTTTGGTGCAAATTAAGCGATTCTCTGCTCTTGTAAGTCGCTGAGAGGGAAGTTGTTTTCAGTTCAAGTCGTTGGCTCCCAAGGCGACTTTGTTTAAAGTTTTGAATTGGAGTAAAGTGACACTTTGGGTACGGTCGCTGACCGGGCGAGCGACTTGAGTACGAGCCTAGCTTCGGTGATGACATGGACCCATTTTCGATAATAAATTTGAAAGTTAACCTATTTTGTTAATTTTCGATAAGTATGTTAAAGTAGAGCTGTCAATCGGGTCAAACGAGCGGGTTACGGGTTCGGTCATTTCGGGTTCGGGTAAAATACGAGTTGGGTCTACTTCGGATTTGAAAAATACGGGTTTGTACGGGTCGAGTTTCTACGGGTTTAGGGTCAAAAACGGGTCAGATTAACACCTTTCTAAAAAAATTTAACTTCTTTAGTTCTACTTATAAACACATAATTATTCTAAATTTTTTATTATTATCTAGTTTAATATATGATATTAGTAAGATAAAACATTTTTTGCTTAATATATTCAATATCACACCGTTATACGAATGGGTTGATCCGGGTTTCGGGTCGGGTGCGGGTAAAAAAACGGGTCGATCAACATCTTTTTCTATCATTTTTTCAAACTTCTTTCAAATCGTAATTCCTACCATTTATAGGTTTTGTCTTGTCTTGCTTGTCTTAGTCAACTTAATTGTCACCATTTTCACCTTCACCACCTCGTCATCATCATCATTACCCTCACTAACTCGTTAAGTACGACACCGAGTGTAATAACCCGAACTTTTGAGTTCACTCGACTAAGTAGTCGGTCGAGTGACTTTCACTCGACCAAGTGGAGAGAGCTACTCGACCGAGTAGAAATTGGGAGTGTTGGGAGTTAGTCTGTCAGTTGTCACTCAACCGAGTGAGGGGTTCACTCGATCGAGTGCGGTTCACTCGACCGAGTGAGCATTTCACTCGACCGAGTGGATTGGGTCGCTATCGCCTTGAACCGCGTAGGAGATTTCCCTTATCCTTTCCCTTCACTTTTTAGATTTCCTCTATATTTCCCCCATCACCTTATCCATCTACCCTATCCTCCATTTCATTTCACCATCTTTTCCACCACACGAATTTAGAGAGAAAAGAGAGAAGGGAGACTAGAAGAAGAAGAAAAGGGATTTCGTCACTCCGCCTTGAGACGCGAGGTAAGACCGTCTTATACTAGTTATACCTTAATTAATTTATACTATAGACCGACCTCGACCTTGACCGCCTTTGAACCGCCGTTGACCACCCATTGACCGTCGTTGACCACCCAAAAAGGGGTTTGACCGAGTACATATACATGCTTATGGCTATTTTGTGAGACCGTCTTCAGACGAGTTTTTAACCCACTTATAGTGGTTGGGTTGGGCTGGTTTTGGGTCCGTTGCATCGAGGGTTGAGTGGAGATCGTAGTGGCGGTCTTGGATGGTGGTTAGGGTGGCTGTAGGTGGCGGGAATAGGTGGTAAAATGTGATTGTACGGCCTATTTTTGTGATCGTTGTTGTAGTTGTTGTTGTCGGATGTGTGGGTGGTTGTTGGGGCTCGGACCTGGGGTGGCGGCAGGAGGGAGTCAGACCGTGGCCACCGTGGTGGTGGCGGCCCACCGTGGTGGCTGTTTTGGTGGGTTTTGGTGGTGGTTTGGGTAGTGTATAAGACGGGTTTAATTAGTCGTATTTATATAAATAGATTAGTATTTTATATGTATTTGTATACGTATTACATTAGCATGTTTATACGTATTTTTATACATATTAGATTTGTATATTTATACGTATTTGTATTATTATCGTATTTTAGGAAATGAGTTTTGTGAGACAGTTTTACGAGACGGATCTAGCTTGTGTGACGGATTGCTTATGCGGATTTGCTAAAAGGTAGGTTTATCCTACTTAGTTCGATAATGTGTTATTCGTTAAATGAGTCATTTGTCATTGGTTGCATTTAATGAGTTTGTAATTGGCATGTTATATGATGGCTTGCGTTATTGTGTTGATTTGTATGTCGGATGACACAGAGGTTGATTGGTTGCTTGTTATGGAGACGGGGGACGATTCACTACAAGAAAAAGGGTCGTTAGCGACCAACCCTCGAGACCAACCTTTAATTAGTTGCTAATTAGCGACCGAAATGAAATTAATTAGTTGCTAATCTGCATCCAAAATAAATTTGGTTGCAAATTTAGTTGCAAACTAGCATCTAATTAAAACATGGTCGCTACTTTGAAATTACATTTATTACATTGGTCGCTAATAATAGTTGCTAACCGTACAACATATCGCAACTTTGAAGCCAATTAGGCAGGGAACATTGTCATTTCAATTTTTGGTTTCCGCCAAACATGAACCTCTGCGACTTTCAAAGTTTCAAATCCTATTTTTCCCCCTTTTAATTTCTTCTTTTTATTAAAAACTCCACAACTCATAATTTATCTCTTATATTTCTATGTTAAGATTTTCAACTTTCATTCTCTTTAATTTCTTTTACTCATCTACCATCTCAACAAGATCTAATTACATATGATTTTGGATCTCACAAAATCTATCTCCTCTTAAAATGATGGCTAAAATACTGAATCCTACTCATCGATTTAAACTTTTAAGGCGACGTCAAGTTTGAGTTGAGGGTAAATTCGGAATCAACATCCAATTTATTCAGGGGTTGCTTATTTAAAGGTTAGATCTTTAACTTTCATACTACTTGATTTAATTTATCTTTGTTATTACTTATTGTTTTGAATCATTTGTTAGACACCATTTTATAGCATTTTCCAATTCATACAATGACCTCGTATAAAAGTAAATATAACCTAATTTATTTAGTTTTGCATTTTAGGAGCAGCAACAGTTGATTTGGATGAAGATCTCAAAGTTTCAAATCTCTTTGAAGGAATTGGGCA
>JAGPOY010001633.1:0-14115 GCA_018983105.1 Silene uniflora
TTTGTGAGTGGAGACGGAAGGTAGGGTTTTTTTTCAAGCTATTATATATCACCGGTTAAAACCGGTTAACCGAATTTAATAAATGGGGAACCGAAACCGAACCGGTTTAGGTGTATGAAATTCGGTTCGGTTCACCGAACCGGTTTTTATAAACGGTTCGGTTATATAAAACAATAAAATTTGCGGTTTACGGTTTTTTCGGTTCGGTTTTTACGGTTCGGTTTTTAATGAACACCCCTAATTAAGGGTCTGCTTTAAAAAAATGAGTCACCCTTTTGTTTTGTCTTTCTTTTGGTCCACTCGGTTTCCAACACCTTCTAAGCGAAGCATCAACAAATTAGACAAGAACATGGTTAGGCCCAATGACGCAGCCCATTTATGATTTAGCATTGGGAATTTATTTGGTACATTTTCTCTCGATTCTTCTTTGACCCGGCTTGACTCGCTTAATTCATTTCGGTCTCCGCTCGATTTAAACCTGTAAAGACAAAAATACGCGAGCAGTACCGAAATTCCGACAAATAACATATAATAACTTTATTTAAAACTAATCCGCTAATCTATGATATAAGACTAAAATGGGTCGATAAAGCTAACTCGAGTTATTAGATTAGATAAAATAAGGGACAAAATATGGGCTAAAAAACGCGTAAAATAGAGCGTTATCATCCTTACACTTTAACTTAATCTTATCTGATTGTATTATTATGGTTATTACTCATTACTTAACGTTTATATTACAGCTTTAGTGGATATAATGATAACAATATTTTTTAAATCAAAGTTAACAAAATAATTTCAGTAACAACGTAACGATAATCTTATACGGAATAAAAGTGTTAAACCTTCTCTTTTCTACCTCTTAATACAAACTATTAGTAATAGTAAATTTTATAATTAAATTTCAGTTGATATTAAATATTAATAGTATAATTGTTAAATTCTCTAAAATCTCTATCTTAAAAACCGCGCATTCGCGCGGGATCTAAACTAGTTTTTCTTTTATAATGATAACGGTAGAATATAAAAAGATTAGCACTAAATTATGATTATTAAGTGGAATAATGCATGGTAAATGAAAGTGTTTAAATAAGATGATTAAATGGAGAAGGTCTCATTTAAAGTCACTTGATGAACACAAAATTATAAATATAATTATTAATTTTTACTTACCAAATATATTGCTAAACAATGCAAAAAATTTTTGTAACAAAACCTTATCCTTTACGTGAAATAATTTCATGAACTAAATACATGATATTAATACCCTACCCTTTTAAAATTCTATTATTAGTGTTTAATTTCACTTAAGTATTTACAAACTTTGTTTGTAAATTATTTAAATTAAATAAATATTTTCTTTTTCATATATTTTATATTTTCCTAAGAAAATATTTTATATGATCTTTAATACTCATTTGTCGATTAATTAGTTTTGTAAAACAACTTCTATATAAAACAAAGTTATAGTATATTAGTTTTTTTTATAGGAACAACAATAATGAATTAGTGCCTTATAAAAAAAAAGGGTAAATTGATAAACACTACCAACTTTAATCCTCTTTTTCATAATCAATACCAACGTAATAAATAATTAGTAATCAATACCAAAATATTAACTTTTTTCTACGATAGGTACCAAGTCGGCTTCTTACTATAGTTTTTTTCCCTACTTTAAATATGCTTTCATCTCAGAGAGGGATTTTGGAAATGGGTGAGTGGATATTTGTATTTGAATGATGGCTTTTTGGACTTTTTCGAGTAGGTTAAGATGGCATTGTCAGGCGACTTGGTACCTATTATAGAGAAAAATTATTATTTTAGTACTGATTACTAATTATTGATTATGTTGGTACTGATTATGAAAAATGGTACTTATATTGGTAGTGTTTATCAATAAACCCTGAAAAAAAAAGTAGTGAATTAGTGACAATACAAATTTTTGTTTGTTTTTAACTTCATTTATTATTCTTCGTTTTAAATTTTTTATGAAATATCTTGAAATTATCAACTTATAGTTAATGCGTATTTTTTTATTGTATTTTTTTGTTGAGTTAATTAATTTTAAAGCTAATGGAATATGGATGGATTTTTAAAGAAAATAAATAAATTAAATTAATGCAATATAATAATAAATTGATAATCCATGTCATATTAGTTTGCCAAGTCACATTTTACGTGGCTTTTTTTCATACCATGTGACATTGTCTGAATGGCATTTTTAGGTTAGCCTTTTAATAATATTGTATAGATATGAGTGAATAGTTCCATTTGTCTAAGGGGTAGGGGAGCCATGCACTAAAATATAATATAAATTGTCAACTTTGAGTTATAATAATTATAATACATTGCTTATAACATATGCTCATTTTGTAATGATTAATCTTTGTTTAGTGGCCATTTTCATTGATTAAACTTGTTAATTCATTTCCATAAGTCGAGAGGCATGGATATGAGTTAGACCTTGCATGTGTTAGTAGGGTGCATGGTGACCTAGTAATCAAGAGCTTCTAGGACCTATTCTATGGTGGTTGATACTAATGTCGCGAGGCGGGTGTCTAGCCTAAGCAATTGTTATTATTATCATTATCATTTCTTGAGTATTGGCATGATTATTATATATATATATATATGCATGTGAGACCCAAATTCCCTTAGACTCCTTTAATTATATTGTTTACATCATATCTTTTAGACTATACAAACCAAACCAAACCAACTCGATAATTCAACCTTGATAGAAATTAACCATAGCAATTCATGTGTAGTAACCTTTTTCTCCGTGAATTCGGCCCCTTAATACTATTAATTTGTTGTGCCTAGGGTATCTTTGATTAGGTGTGCGATAGCCTATCAAGTGTTGAGATCGTCGAAAATATGGTGCAAGGCACCACTATCAACGGTCCAAGAGTGGGATGGTTGAGCGGAGGGGTGAGTGGCAGTGGAGGACCACGATGCTAAAGGGTAGGGAAAACCACATTAGGATATTTGGCTTGGAAGTCACCGCAATCAGAAGCAACGTGACCAACTTCGTCACAATATTGGAATGGGACGATTTGGGTGGGTAGGAGGAACGGTTTTGATAGTTGGAGCGTTGGTTATAGGTGGAACGATTATTGTTGTTGCGGTAATTGGCGGCATGGGCAGAGGGGTTGAAGTTCGAAGAGGCAGAGGAAGCAGCAGGAGCATTGTTGAAATGGAGGCGATGTCCGCGAGACGAATTGGCAAAGGTACAGGACAGAGTGGTCCAGGCGGCATGGGAGGTCGTGTTGTTGACAATAAGCGCAACAATTGGGGGTGCAAGAGCACCGGTGAGATCACCGAGAATAAGTTGGTCTTGCCTATACCAAGTGGAATAGGCCGGGCTGGTAATGCTGGTGGTGGTGGCGGTGGCGGTGAAGTAGGGTTAACCGTGATAGTTTTGGGTGGAGGAACAGTGGTGCCGTCAAGGTAGGAGAAAAGTTCAAGCCCATTCATGATGGCGCGAACCTGAAACCTCCATTGACGGAAGGTAATGGTGACTTGAGTTGGATACAGTTGGTGAAGTTGACAAGGGTGAGAGGGGAAGGCGGGTTAGTGGCGTTAACACGTTGAAGTTTGTTGTGAGTCATGGTGGGCGAATTCGTAGGTCGAAGGACGGACACAAGAATGAAGATACGGATTATGATGATCGTGAGGATCGTATTAGACTCGTGGTACCATGAAGAGAATGAAACAATGTTATAATTGTATTGAGAATCAAACTGATTACAAGGTGTGATATTTATACTAAATTAGACTAACAAATGGCCTAATAATAGTTAACAACATCCTATAAACAAGGAGAGAAAGACTGTACAATTGACTAAGTAAGTTACACAAAATCAGGAAAGGAATTAGTTAAGAGCTACTAGTTTGTTATACTAGTTGTTGCACGTTCGATTTCGAGTCTTCATTGACGGGTTTGGCATTTACATTTATATACTTAATACAAACAAGTTGTGTACCAACAATCCTCAAACTCAAAATGTATTAGCACTGCCAAGTTACCCGATCGTAACAGGTAACCTACACCGCCAGTGGGGGCCGCAGTCGTACTACGTACCTAAGCCCCGCTCATCGCAACGAGGGAACCCAAATCATTAATGTGCACACCCCCTTATGACGGGAGCCACAAAAGGCGAACATAGGGTTGGAACCATGTCCCGAAAATGGTCCCTCAACACTCGATCCACAGTATCTCAACCAAACGATAACATGCCAATCAATAATCACAATCACATCTTATACCAATTACGCAATCAACTGAGTAGGGAAACCCTACCTTATTACGATCCAAGCAAAGCACAACAATTCACGCTAGTATGCCTCATCTACAAAGTCCTCACCTAATATGATTAATACGGTCAATAACAACACATCACATAATCTGATTATTTACCCAAAATCCCCAAATCACCCAATTAGAGTTTGCTAGATTGTCAACAAACGATAGATTAACAAAGTAGGAAACTTACCCAACGATTGACATACGACAAGATGCGAAAACCCCTAAAAGATGAACCCTAGCCTTGGAAATGTTGTACAGGATTAGAGAGCGCAGTACGTCGTCTTAGGTTTGTGTGAAAAGTGATTAAGAATGATTAAAAAAAAACGGATAATTCACGCGGTACCCCTGAACTTTGCCACTTTGTACGAAATACCCAAAATTTTCATCCGAAAAACTTTGTACGCCTACTCGACCGAGTACCAACAAACTCGGTCAAGTGCTGACACTCCAGAACCCAAACTCAAAACACCAGAACAGTTACTCGACCGAGTCCCCTATAATCCAAAACCTGTGGTATTACAAAGGAAAACTGAAATTAGGAAATTAAATTATAGATTCGCTTTAGGAAAGTAACAATTCCATTCATCCTTTCCATCTTATGATTATATCTTTGCACTTGTCAATTGTCTTGGTTCGCACCATTTGCGTCAACTGCGTACAACTTGAACAACTCAACGTTAAACGATCATATCTCATTCGTTATTTATCCAAATAAAGCGTGTGACCACTTGTTAGAAAGCTAATATCGTGTACTATCATTTAAAACACAAATCAGACCAAAATTAGCCATATTTTGGTTACCTTTTGGCTTTTAAATCAAGTGAACGAATCTGAAATATCTAAGTTGACTTGCACTTGTGTTTTAGACCTATAGCCAGGTCCCTCTCGTATCAACAAACATGGTTAATGATTGGTAAGGCCCCATATTTGCCAATGTTTAAGCCGCATATTAACTTTCCAACGCAATTCATTAGTCACCATTTTCGGCCCACGTCACAAAACCGGCGAACAATCCGTCGAAAGCGTGTTTAAATGTGTTCGTCAAATCTCTGAGTCGGGTATTTCTCCTGGTGATATTGCTGCTATTTGCGCTTTCAACAGGTATATTATTTCACCCCATTACTTGTCTTGAGCTTTTCTCCGTCTCAGTCATTTGTTTACCTTTGATAGAAATGTAAACAAATGATCGAGACAAAGGGAGTATGTTGTTGGTAAATTAGTTAATGGCGGGGTTTTGAATGGCAGTGACTGGTATTTGGAATGGCTACTTGCTGTTACATACGTGATACGTTGGTGGAATTATTGCTCCATTGAATTATCGTTTGGTACGTCGTCTTTCCAACCTGCTTTAGTGCCTGTTTCTTAGATATCTTGTTTGAGAAATTTTCAAGCGTTTTTAGACAGTGACGGAGTCAGGATTCTCGTGGGTGGTTTTAGTTTCAGTATCGTTTGTCCTCTTTTATTATGAGAAACATCGTCTGTCTGGTGTCAAGACCCTGTAAGCCATGATTTGGGTAAGCCTTGCAAACAGGTTTACTGAGCCAAATAGTTTGTTGAAATGTTAAGCGAAAAATGTGAAGTTTTGTAGTGATTTAAGTGATTGAGCTGAAAAGAGACTTGATAATAGAGGTCAGTCAACGTGCTGGCGGGTAATGCCATAATGGTGCACAAACGTATGTAGGGAAGACCACAGACCACTTATTATAAATCTTGTTTTGTTTTCATGAAGATATGCAAAGGTCGGATTACCCTACTCGCCTTTAAATCATTGCTCAATGGTTAGGAAAACGTCAAACTCATTCCTTGTGCACGCACTCTATCTTGGAACTCCTAGAGCAAATTGGGAGTTCTCGACTGTAAGGGGGTAAAAGTCAGTACTTTTGGCTTGTGTGTGAGTAGCTTGAGGTTCTTTTTGAAAGCCAATACTTTATTTTCCCTGTTTCGAGGGTTCTCATAATATGCACTTAACTCTTTGTTTTGATTAGGCCATGGTATTGTAAAGCTTAATTTATCACGAGAGATGTTTTTCGAACATCAGTGGGGTGTGACTTAGAGAAGATATTGTTTTATCTTTTCATCCGTAAAGTTGGACAGAAGCTCATACATTGAGTGAGATTGAAGGTGTCTTTTCATCCGTAGAGTTGGTTTTGATATTTGTACAGAATTCTGGTGTCCTCTTCTGCTACTAATGCTTCATCATTTTGCATGTCCTTTTTCTGTTGACTGTTGAGTGAGATCCAGAAATCATCTCCTAGAATAATTAGTATAGTATTAACCCTTTGATTATCTCTTAATTAGTGCAATCAGATTGATGTAATGAAGGATGAGCCATTGAGCTACCTGATACAGTATCTGTATGCATGGTCAATCCCTGACATTTACTTTTACCGTGGGAGAATGTCTGATAAAAAATGCAGAACTGTTGAAAGATAAAATCCATATGATGTGACAAACAATGGCATGCCGGAGTGATGCTAGAGCATGGCGATTGGCGTCCTCAGCTTACGTTCATAGTTTTTTACTCTGGAAAGAAGATCATGTAAGGAGTTCAACAGATGCCTCTCTTTTACCTTTAATAACAAGTTCAGCTTTTGGAATTTGGATGATATGGTCATACATAGCACATACTACAGTAGCTTGTTGACTGCCATAATAAAGGTACTTCCAAGTTCCAAGCAATCAAGTGGGGGTTTTTCCGCTTGGAAAATGTTTTTTATCGAGCTATTATCTGAAAGCCCTCATTTATGCTTTGTCAACACAAAATGGTTTTTAGATATATAGTGTTTGATAGGGTTATATATCCAATTGTCAGACTCGCCATAAGTCATATTTGAAGACAAGTTTTAAAATAATCAAAAGTCATATATCATGTTATGCATTATGTTAATCTGAAAGCTGAATCTGTTGCTAATAACACGCCTTTCAAAACTTCCCATGCTAAATACTCTGCTTATCAAGTATTCAAGATTTGGGTAGCTGCTTTTCTGAAAGGAGTTTCGAGAGCCTAGCTTATTAAGTTTGAAATGTGTCTTTGAGTGGACATGTCTTTCATCTTCTTGTTTCTCTTTCTAACTCATTCAAGGGTACAAGTGCTTCATAAAGTTCCCATGCATTGATGAAAGCAGCTAAATTCCGTGCAACTAAGCGAATGAATTGGTACCTTCATGATGGAAGTATTCAAGATTTGAGTATCTGTGAGAAAAACAACCTACCCTTAATTTATTTACATCTGGTTTACTTGTTCTGAGACTGTCATGGATTCCCTCTAAATGCTTCTTCCGCCGTTTACTTTCTAAGCCTTAGAATCCTGGAGTTCAGGAGAAATATGTACCCTGATGACAATACAGAACCTCAGTTCTAGCTTTCATCGACTAATGAAGGTCCCTCCTATTAATTCACCATTACTTCCCCAAACTTAGAACACTTTATCTGAGAGGTGGTATATCAGATGTTTTGTTACAAAGAGTTTAGCTGTTTTGATCACTGCACGAGTGGACATACGTAGAACAGCTGTTCCTCCTGATAACTACACTATCTGCTACAAACGTAGCTTAAACCTTTTTGAAGGGATGGCAAAGTGCAAGTCTATTTCATTAGCAGACGAGGCTGTTCAGGTAAGGGGACTTTCTTTGTACATGTTTCGGCAGTACATATATGTTTCCCCATTTGTGGTACTTTGAAAGCAATATATATGGAGTACGTTGTAGGCTTAGCTAACAACATACTTGTGAAATATTTATCCTCTTAAATAGTTACTCTATGCTGCCTTCATTCAGATCCTGACTAGGTGTTCTGATTTGAAACGACTAGCATTTTTGTTGTCTTTAATGTTTCTGGAGCCCTAAGGCACTGAGCTAATGCTAATTGTCGCTATTCAAAGCAAGGAATTTTGGGGAATACGGATGAACTGAGCTAATTCGACTCCCCACTTTTCCTGAATTTCTACTCTTGGGCCTCAGGGGTATTCTAATTGGGGACCTTTTTATGGAATCGCTTAATGAGTACCATTTTTGTAATAAATTCCGAGTATTGTCGCTATTCGGCTATTCCTTTCCTCAAGTATTCACCAATGTCTTGTTCATGTGGTTGGAGCGTCTCTTAATTCAGGTCATGAGATGTTCTCTAAATTTCTGTAATAGCGCGCTTGGAATCATTGGCTTCTACCTTTTTTGCTCCGCCTGATTGTTGTCTGTCCTTGTGTGATATGATATGTACCTTGTTAAGGATACGAGAGGTGGGAATGTACTGTTTATCCGGTCAGGATTATGGATATGGGAAAGGGTGTTGCTATAGTGACTTGTTAACTGCATAAGTCCAAGAATAAATCAAAGCAATTATGTCGGGTTGTTTAGCTTAGGAAATGTTGGTATTACCTAAAAGTCTGATTAAACATCAACACATAATGGCCTTGAACTCGGGATACGTCTTATCTGACTTTATATAACCTTGAGTAGAATTGTGATCAGCCGCTTGTTTACCTGTTATTTTTAGTATTTGATTGCCTTCAAAAAAATGGGAAGAAAACATATCAGATTAGGAAACTTATTATTAAGAAAAGTTCGTTCCGGCTTCAAAAAACAGATGGAAACATATTGCTTTCTTAGCAGTCTGCCTTAAATGTTACGGAGGTAAGGGATTACCTAAAACTTTACTACTCCGTAGTTGTTTGGTTGCATTAAAAAAGGAAAATAAGGTTCACCCACTCTAGGGGTACTTGGAAGAAGATTGATGGGTTGTGGTTTGTTTTGGTGTGCGGGTAGTGGTTTGTGTGGCGTGGTTGTTGTGGTGGTGGTGTCATGGTGGTGGTGGCGATGGCGGTGGTGTAGCGGTGATAGAAAAGTAAACAATTGACAAACACTTAAAATGGAAATCAATACCAAAGTAGATATAAATAGAGTTGTCCTTAAAGCGCCAAAACTCGAATACATTTCTCTCATAGGGGATATGTGCATTGAAATTAAGGCTGTTCACCCTTAAGTCTTTGTTGGATATATAGGGTATACAACAATGTCGAAAACCGTAGCGAGACAAACAACCGGAAAATAAAGTTATATCTCCTGAATATATTGTAGAATCATGCACGAAACACTTTCCTTCAAGAATTATTCGACTCTATTACATGCCCCGAGTTCCACGAATATTCTTGTGGGATAAGACTACAACTGCCCTCTCCTTTAGGCACCAAAGGAAGAGAATACTAGTGGAGTATTAGTATAATAAGACAATCAAAGATGATGAATTCCAATGATGGAGTTTCATTGGAGTTCCTTCTAAAATGATCAAGTTTTCTTTTGTTATAAGAATAACAATGCTTGTGAAATGTTTTCAACTTTTTTTTGTTGTATTTTCACAAATGAAAGTGCATGGCTTTTATAGTGGCCAAAACCAAATCCAATAAATAGGAAAATCACATGATTGCACCAAATTCAAGTATTGGACAATCATAAGATTTCACCAAATTCAATGAATTGGATTTCACTAAATTCATTGAATTAGATTTCACTAAATTCAAAGAACAAAGCCAAGGGGAACGAAGCCATGAGGAACGAAATAACTTCCAAATTATGATACTTGATCATTTTACTAAACCGCAAACTCAGAAATTACTTACGTGAATGTGCTCTCCGCACCCCCAAACCCACGATATAGTATTTCCGAGTTCACCCATCTTTGAACCAAACCCCGACTACACTAAATGGCCGATGATTTCACTTAAATCACCAACAGTCTTAACTTGTCTAGTTGAAGCTATCTTCGATGGGGCATTACAAGGCCGTGGTATAATTGATCTTGTTCGCCAATCTTCCAAATTAAAGACCTTGAAACTGCCTCATCCAATGGTGGATGAGGTATGAAGCCGACTATTATTTACATACAACGGTTCATAACTTGATCGCATGGACTCTTACTTCAACTTCACCAAAACAGTAACTAATTTTCTTACAACTTTGCAGCATTCGTTGGAACATCGCGGAGCAAAATTGCCTGTGTTTGTTAACTTGAGCTGGTTGGAGGTGGCATATGGTTCAGGGGCCTTTGTTCTACAGATGCTAACAAATGCCCTCAATCTGACATCTTTGCGATTGCATAAACTCGATGTAAATCTTATGATTGAATCTTATTTTCTCTTTGATCAGTGTATGGATGACTCATGGAAGCCGGTGGACTAGCTCCCAGAAAGCACACCCAAGTGCTTGTCACGCTCCCTTCGATATGTCCAGATGAATGATTTTTGTTGGTACGGAAGTCACCTGAAACTGGCTGAAACAACATCGAAGACTCGTCACATACTCATCCATTGCCTTAGTCCTCCAAAGCGTTGAAAGAGATCATGCTTACTAAATCCGCCCGGTGCATACAGTAGCCATATCAACCCGACTTCTCTTAAGCACCCCTTTCGTAATCCGACGACTGATCGATTACCATGTTGATCTTACAAGCACTAGTGTCATCATTGTGGGAACTATCAGTTCTTGGTAACGGCCTTCTCTAACCAAGTCCCGTGATGAGTGATACAACGGTTGGCCAATAAGCCATTATTAAGAGAAACCAAAGTAGTAACCTTGTTTAAGCCCCTCGTCTCCTTCCTTTCTTTGGATGGTAGTCGTTATGATGTTGCAAAGACGATTACTCTAGATATCATAGTCTATAATTTAGACGACCATCGTAGACTAACGACTGGCCGCGTATTAGCTTTCTTGTCAGGCCAACAAATTCATCCCTTGTCTCCGTTGTTGGTTCGAATTCATAACCTATTGGTAAGCTGATGACGTTAACAGAAGTCAGAGAAGGTTTATTTTTATAATGTGAGTCTTAAGAAGTTTCCGATGCAACGAAAAATGGTGGTAATGAGGTTTAGGTTAGTGCAGTGTTAGACTGCGCATAACTGCATATATAGTGGACAGACGAATATAATTGGTTTGAATCCACATTTTGCTTTTCATGTTCTCTGTTCCTTTTGATAGCTACTGTAAGAGTTACAGGAGATTCAAAGCTGACTGCTACAAAAGCAATATGTTTTCGTCTGTCTTCGTTTCTTAATAATAAATTCCCCAGTCATCTTCACTTCTTTAAGGCAGTCAAATACTAAAAATCACAGCTAAACTAGCGAGTGAGCACAACTCTAGTCGGGGTTAGATAAAGTCAGAGAAGACGAACCCTGATTTAAAAGCGTGACTGAATTAACGTGGGATTAAAACGAACACATAGTTCTCCATTTCCAAAATAACGGCGAAACAGTACTCAAAATCTGGAATACACATCCCAAATCGTAAATAAACAACAGAGTATAAATGGTCTCTCATAGCAAAACAATACTCATCCATATCCGGAATACAGCAGAGGATACGCCATCAACAAGTAGGCAAAACTCAGAAGCACCAGCGATCGGTGTAACGCCTCTTCTTCAAGCAACATAACACCACAATCACACCAATTAAGCTGATGAGGAAGTAGACAGCAGCAAAAATGTAGGCGCCTTTTTCATTCTGAAATATGTTAAGGAGTACATCATAACGTGTTTTTTTCTTGTTAACCTACATTTTTGGAAACAAGATTTAAGAAGTAATCATACCTGTGAATGGATAATGTTGTTGTTGACGATTATGGCAGTAGATATAACCGTTGCTATTAAAGCAGCAATTCCTAAAACCACCCCAATTGCTTGGCAGATGAGCACAAGAATAGGTCTCTTACGCCTGCAATTATAGTGAAAACTTAGCGAATTGAGTCAAATCCTACTGGCGTAGCCACATTATCGCTTACAAGGTCTTGATAACCCGCATTTTTAACACAGAAGATGTTTCTCATCTCTAAGTTTTCCTCAGAACTAAAAAGGGTACAACTGATACTAAAACTAAATCGACCCATGAGATTTCTGACTCCGCCACTCCATAAAAACGCTTGTAAACAAACAAGATATCAAATAAACTGAAATAAAGCAGGTTCGAATGTTCGATAAATGACATACTGAACGATTATAAATCATCAGAGCAATGATTCCACCAACATATGTAACAGCAAGTAGCCATCTAAAAGGCATCAAAACTTGATCACCAGATAAAACACAACCAAATTTACAGCAGCAATCAAACAAAGAATCATTTCTTTTTACAGTAAGTGATTATTAGGTTGGTTGTGGTTAAATTGATTCAATTGGTGTACTTCCTTGTAGATTGTTAGATAAAATGTAATTAATCGGCTAAATGTCGGTCTCAAACGGCTATTAATACTCACTGAGCTTGGTCTCGTATGACTTGAGTAGCTCTATCTTCTTCCATGAAAGCAAGCCTTAGATGCGTATCATTGATATCCTCAATACGTTTCAAACTGTCCCGAATCTCGATAAGAACACTAATTATGTAAAGTAATGAGTTAGTATACTTAAAACTATGATTTGTAAATTTCAACAAAAATCACAAAAAATTGGCACCTGTGGTTGTCGTTACCCTCCATAATTATTTCACCATCAGCCATTAAAACTGAAAAAACGAAATAATAAAAACATAAGAATGTATATATGCACTTGTTCTCTGACCATTATCAAAACTACTACAATAATTAGCATGTATTATATCCCCATAAACCTTCAATTAGTATCGACTCTCGTAACAACAAATCAGCTAAATACACCATAATTTTCTTTCCTAATCTAGTAATCTATACGGCCAATTATCATCATTACCAACTTGAAATTCCTTTTAACTCATATTCCTATTTGAAAATGTGAAAATACACACAAGAATGTTACTTTTAACCGTAAAGATTACATTTTTATACAATCTAACCTTAAAGTTTCCATTTTTGTACAATCTAACCTTAAAGTTTCCATCTTTATACAATCAAACGTTAAAGTTTGTATTTTTATACCGTCTAAACATTAAAGATTGAGTTTTTAAACTAAAAACTATATTTTTATATGATCTAAAACTAAAAAAGTTTGCATTTTTACTAATTTTCCATATTTAACTCTACGCCACTCTACTCTAACTACTCATGCATACGAGTATACACAATCATAAAAAAGGAGTAGATGAAAATATGAAATATATTGGAAGATAATAATTTACCTCTGAATTTTTAAGGAACCGTGCACAACAAAATAGTGGATCCTCCGTAAAAGATTAGGTGTATGTGTATAGCCTGTATATATACGAGTAAGAATGTCCTTGTGTACCATTGCAACGACCATGGTAAGAAAAAGGACAAAATAGCTTATTGATGAGAATAAAAGAGTCTTATTGGGCTTAATTTTGAATCTAGGTTATATGTCGAGCTAACATACTATACTACTTGAACGACCTATTTGACGTCAACAAATTACTAATTAACTCGATAATATTTAATATTCTCTCCGTTTTTGTTATTTGTTGTCCTTTGATTTTATTGCAAAGACCAAGTAAGAATATGAGGTCAATTACTGATGGCAAATGGACCAAATTGAGTGTGACTGATCAAATTGTTTTCAAGTTCATTTTAATTTTTAAAATAAAAAGGACAACAATTGATTGAAACACTCCAAAATAAAACAGGACAACAAATAACCGGGACAGATGGAGTATAATCTTACTAATTTGTCCCTCATTATACGACGTCCCCTTTATATACTTCAGTTTTTGAAAATTTGAATATTCTCTCTAAAAATCACTAATAAAACCCCTCACGAACAACAACAACAACAACAACAACCCGTTTTGCAAACTTTTGTATTTCCGTTTTTCATGCTTCAATTCTGACATTTCCGCCACCAAATTCAAGTAATCAACAACGTAAGTATGTAGTCTATACTAGCCTCTTTTTTTTTTTTT
>JAGPOY010001635.1:0-16756 GCA_018983105.1 Silene uniflora
TCTTTTCTGGTTTCCTTTGATGAGATACTAAGCAATAAGTTAATTTTGGGGTAATCTAATTTTTCCACCCTTTTTAGTTTTTATCTTTATTGATTTAATTCTTTTACCCTTTGATGAACTAAACATTCACTTAGGTCTCTTGAGAATTATGACTTTGCACGTAGAAAATTTTTTAAACCAACAAAAGAGGAAATGAAGAAAAAATAAACAAGCCGTCTTAGCTCAGCTGGTAGAGCGCATTGCTTTTAACCATGTGGTCGTGGGTTCGATTCCCACAGACGGCGTTTTTTCCACATTTTATGTGATTACCATAAAGGCGTTTTTTCCACATTTTATGTGATTACCATAATTTTAATGAGAGGTTTTTTCAGTAACAAAAAGATGAAATTATGTTACAATTGAACTTAGCACTCCTCTGTCCATTCTACCCGTAACCTTTTTTTACACCATGGACGTCAACTCGTACCCTTTCAAGAAATCAAACAAAAAACAAACAAAGCGCATGACAAATACATTATTATGATTCAAAAGTAATAGATAACTACAAAAATTAACTATTACTTGTACTACTCTTTTACTCCAAGTCTCTCACCATATAAGTATATGCTATATACCCGTTTAATATCACTCGATTTGATCCTATAAACAACATATTAAAACATGTGAATTGTTTATCTTAAAATGAAAATCAAAAGACAACTCTCATATTATAAATACTAAATTTATTTTTTCATATAAGTGCACCTACAGTAAAAAATAAATAAATTTAAAAGGATTATTTGTTAAAAATAAAACACTCTTATTGTAGTTTCAGTTGCTTGTCCTCCAATATCACCCCTAAAACTCTTAATAAACAATTAACTGTAATAAAAATAATTTTTTTAACTCTCAAGACTCGGGACCATGGAGTAAGTTTGATGAGAAATTGACAATTACTCTCTATCTCTTAACAATCTTTTTGGTTTGACTTATACAGTGTCTAAGTCTCTAAGATACCACTTTAAATCGTTTTTTCTCTATTTATGTTCATATTTTTTGATGAATTTTTTTTACGAAAACTTTGTTATGATGAGTGTAATTATTTCGCTATCAAGTTACCATATTTTACTTTTATTTTTTTATTTTAACACCTAACTCATGGTCACAGACTCGCAGTTACTGTATTAAACTTTAACCTCAAGAGTTAAATTAACATGGAGTAATAATGAGATGGAGGCAGTAATTAGGAAGAAAAGAGAAAAACAGTGAATAAAAGAACAAGCCGTCTTAGCTCAGCTGGTAGAGCGCATGGCTTTTAACCATGTGGTCGTGGGTTCGATTCCCACAGACGGCGTTTTTTCTTATTTTTTCACATTTTACTCCCAAACCCCCTAATTATCCACCCATTCCCAAAAACCTCTTCCAAATCCCTCAACAATGGCTTCCCAATTATTTTCACCGCCAACACTTTTCACCACCACACAACTTTTACCCATCTATTTACCCTCAATTACCATCCCTCACAGTAAAAGTAAAAGAAGAGCAGGTAAGTTTACCACACTGTGCACTAGCTATGAAGTAGGTGGAGGGTACCCAGATAATCATGCTAGTAAACAGAAACAAACTGACAAAAATATTGAGAATAGTCCTGAGTATGAAGCTATTCTTAAAGGTGGTGACCAAGTTACTTCTGTTCTCCAGGAAATGATTACTCTTGTATGTCTACTTTACTCGTTCCGTCTCAGTCATTTGTTTATCTTTTTTATTCTTCGTGAACTTGTCCCTTCATTTGTAGGAGGCCGCTAAGGCATGGGTTAAATATGTACACTCCCTCGGTCGCTATTGTTTGTTTACCTTTGATTTAAATTCCGCTTACAAAGAATAAAAAAAAGGTAAACAAATGATTGGGACGGAGAGAGTATGTTTAAATTGTGTATATGATTGCTATTTATTGGTTGAGTAATCTGTTGAAATTGCTTATTGGAATTTGTTAGAGTAATCTGTTGCTTAAACCCTAAACCCTTGAAATATTGGGTAAGCATTGTTGGTTGTTTTCGATGTGAATCGAGTTTTTGGTATGATTTGTGCAGTGAATTTTGAAGAAATTGGACATTTCTTAACCCTAGGGTTTACACAAGGTTAATGTAAAATGTTTATTAAAACCGCCTTACACAAGACTAACAGTTAAGTTATCGAGTGAACTATGTGTGTAGTTTGAGATATGAAATGAGGTTAGCTATTGGTATAAGCAATTAAGCATCTAGCTTTTACAACTTACGAGGTTGACGATGAGATTTCGAGTTTGATAATTTGAAAGAGGATATGATCTTTAAATTTGAGAGAATAATGTACAGGCTTACAGCAATTATGGTGTCTGTTTAACATAAATATTACGACTACCATGTTTATAATTCATTTGTTATGTTCGCAGCTGGAAGATATGAAAATGGATCAGCAATCCGAGGAAGTTGCAGTCCAGTTGGCAGCACAAGGAGTTATTGGGAAGAGAGTCGACGAAATGGAGCCAGGGTTTATGATGGCTCTGGATTACATGATTCAAACAGCTGAAAAAGACCAAGATGACCAGGTACTTGATCAATGATATATTATTGTTACTTGTAGATACGTCACGACCTAACCAAGTGAGCATGTGGTATGAAACGGTGAGTAGAAAGCGTCATTATCCATAAACTATGCGCTAAACTGTAGGCACATTTTAACAAGCAAATCAATTCATTGTGATTTGTGAAGGCATAATTAGCAACTCTTCTGGCTTTTGTAACGATACATAAAGAACCCAAGAATATGTAATATTGGCGTAAACACACAGTGCAGCTTTCTGAAGTTAGTCAGTTATTGTGTGTCAGCGGAAGTCGCTCTTGGAGGTCATCAAGGAGACAGTATTATCACATCTCACAAAGAAATGCCCACCTCATGTGAGTATGATTTATTGTTGTATGCAATGATCTTGTGTTAATGTGTTGGCCTCTTGTTACAAACTCTGCTCTGATATATAGGTGCAAGTGATTGGACTACTTTGTAGAACACCACAGAAAGAAAGTAGGCACGAGTTGCTACGTAGAGTGGCTGCAGGAGGTGGAGAATTCAAGGGTGACAACGGCACAAAAATTCACCTTCCTGGTGCTAATCTTCTTGATATAGCAAATCAGGCTGATGATTTGTTAGAGGTGACTGCATGGTTTTTCTAATGTTTGTGCTAATTCCTTTTCAATTTCCTCAAAGTCTTACGGTTGCAATTTTTACGCTCATAACACGATAATTTGGCTACATATGTTCTTTCTTGCATTCATCAGTGAACTCGATTCCCATATGTGCTTCTGCTGCTATGGGGTAGTGACTGTTGAATTGTCATAAACCTTTCAAAACACTAAACATCTGCTTCATAACCACGGCATTTAATCTAGGCCACAACATTGTATCATTTGTATCTAGACCTCATTTGAGGCGTATCAGCCAGATTTTATAACGCAACAACTGAGATCAGGCTCTAATAACCGATTGCGAGATCAAGGCTCAACCCGAGATTAATACCATGTTCATAGTATAAATATGCTCTTAGTTGGTGTTACAATTCGCTAAAATGGGAATAATAAGTCACATAACCTATCTTTTGTTTACTTTCCCAGTGAAAATTCCCAAGGCGTTCCATGTAATAGTGGTATTACATTGTTACATATCATCCCTCTTACCTACAGAGTACTTTTTATTGTCTCTATTAAAAGACTGATTATCCATTTGCTATATGTTTGTCTGTAGTCTGTAGACTTCACATGTTTAGTTTGTTGTTCTCATTTACCGATTTTTGTTGTTGTTGTTGTTGTTGTCATCATCATGTGTAGTCAAGGTCTTAAATATCAGCCGCAACACCGAAACATGGCCTGTTGCTATCAAGATTTTTAAGTTTACCACAACCGCATATTGAGCCAATATTCCCGAAGTTACAAAACAACTGAGATCAGTTTGAGACTGCCGATTCTAAGATTAAGTCTCAAAACGGAGTTTTTAATACTCTGTGTAGTTGCAAAATGACAAAAATGGATGGTTGTGCTATCTCTGTATCTTTGATATGGCATTAAATCTTTTTGAAATAATTGATAGCTGATTGGCTTTCTATGGGTGCCTATGTCTCTTTACAGACAATGGAGACTCGGCCAGTTGTTCCTGACAGGAAGTTGCTTGCAAGGCTAGTTTTAATTAGAGAGGAGGCACGAAATATGTTGGGAGGAGGAATACTTGATGAAAGAAATGATCGTGGTTTCAATACTCTTCCTGAGTCAGAGGTTTGTCCGATTTCTGAAACTGTACTGTCTTGAGAGGTTTTGAAAAATGTTCTGTTACTTTCTAAGACTTGAATGAGAACAACAAACTAAACATGTGGTAGTTCTTGCTATGATTAAGTTTTTTTCTCAGGGGTTGTCAATCTAACAATATCATATGCTGCAGGTTAACTTTCTAACCAAGCTGGTTGCCTTGAAACCCGGTAACACAGTTCAAGAGATGATTAAAAATGTAATGCTAGGAAAGGACGAAGGTGCAGAAGATACCGATGAGGAAAGTGGAACAGATCGTCCTCGTGGAGTTGTAGGAAGGGTATGCTTCTGAAATAACCTTCTACAGACCTATACTAATCTTCTTCAATATGTCATCCTCGAAATTTCTGTAATATTTCAGGAAAGTATGACAGGGCTTAAACCCCGTCCAGTGCGTCCTGGAATGTTTCTGGAGACCGTGACCAAGGTATGAGCTGCAAAATTTTAAGCTAATGATGAAATGATTTCTTATTTTTTGAAATGAGACTGAAGTTGTCAAACATTAGAAATTTCGTTGCCAAACGACTAATCCATCTCAATGTGTTGCTATCAGGTTTTGGGGGGAATTTATTCAGGAAATGTTTCAGGCATCACCGCACAACATCTAGAATGGGTACCTTTCTTTAATTGTACTTTCATATTGAACATTGGTCTGAGACTCTCAGATATGGTACTCCGACTGAGCAGCAGATATTTTATGAAATGTTACATCTGTTTGATCTGAAACAAAATATCGGAGTGTCAGCATTCTGTCAGAATGCCAAAGTGTCAGATACGTTACAAAACCAAAATGAAGTGTGGAAGTGACACAGTCGACCCCATGCTCTCTCAAACTTTTCTTGCAAAATTTGTTAATTTCCTTGTTGGTTTAGTTGTTCCCTTTGTTGTTTCCTCATGAGTCGTCTTTGCTGGGGCCAATGCTCACTATGTGACTGCTCACTTTGAATCAGGTTCATCAAAGGACACTTCATGTCCTTCAAGAAATCGCATTTTGATCAGATCATTTTTTACCGCTTTGATCAAGGCTGGGGTGATCTACCCTACTTTCCACATTTCATCTTAGTATAACATGTAGAAGCTACAAGACCGCACGCTGTATGTGTACCTAGGCCATGCCCATGTCCATAAGTTCCATGAAAGCAGGCCAGGTTATATCACATTATGTAGCTTGTGGGCATATTCACTCTACAATCAGAACCTAGGAATGCAGGACTGTCGGATCAAAGAGGAAATCCTTGGCCAACATTATTCTCAGTTCATAGCCGTTGTTTTATACTGAACTCGTGAATGGAAGATAGTGTCATGTTGTTACCTGCTGCTACCAGCTGGGGCTTACTAGGCTTGTTTCATCGGAACAGCATATGGATCAGGTAACATTTACTAAAGGTTGTCAAACTGGCCTTTTGGGTTCTGAGTTCGTTGTTGTAAAGTGTGTTGCATTACTTTCGTAGACAGTTTTTGATAATGACGGGGTTCAAACCCATGTCTCAAGTACCACTCCTAATAACTCTACATCTGTGAAATATTAAATTATCGACTATTTTCCAATTTCCAGCCGATTTTTGGGTCGATGGTACCGGCAAATCTGTATGAAGGCCCGTTTTTGTTTGCACCACTTTATCTAAGGCTGGTCCCAAGAAGCCTACCTTCCCAAGTCCCCATCCTACTCCTTCCCAATTTTTGTGACCCACTTTTATGCCTTTGCTTGTTGTTAATGTCTTGACAGCTTTGTAGCTTAACTAGGTACCTCTTGTTCTCCTATTTTTGCGTAATCCAGTACTAATCTTGTCTAAGACGGTAATATCCGTTTTAAACTGAAATCGGGTCAAGTATGGTTGATGAGACAAAATGAGGATGCCTAAAGAGTAAAGACTAAACAAAAGCTGTTTCTACTCTATGCATCTGTAGACGGACACTGCCGTTCTAAGAGAAACTTGCTGTTTGCATAATGAGTAACCTGACTTTTAATTTTTTTTTTCTATTGAATTTTAACTAACTTAACCTAATGTGATGTATTTAACATGTGAAAATTAGAACAATATTTTAATGTGGCCACAATACAGCCTAAATCTTACTACATTAAGCCAAATCTCATTTTTAATCATGTGATCCTTTACTACAAGTCAGTAAGTCTTCCTTGTGACAGGTTTATCCGTTAACAGGTTGTGACGGGCCAAATATTACTTACAAGGTTTGTGAATTGTGTTACAAATCGGAGTCTTTGATCTCATGAGAAAAACCATTCCATCCTTTACTCTTCTAATCATTGGAAAAAACAAATTCTCATTTGCCATGGTTGTAAGTTAGGGCGAAATAAATGATCTTTTTATCATGATTAATAAAATGGTCAATTTCTGATACTAACAAATTAACAAGACGATAAACTGTTGGTCATTGTTAGTTAATACCGGTTATAACTTACGACTATCATAAGGAAGACGAACTGATGACGAAACTAGTGAACCACATAGGAAAGTAGCCGTTAAATCGTCCTTTTAAGCTTGAACACAAAAAGCTAGAGTACAAATAAATAAAGATATTTTTCTTTATTTTCGTCTCAAGAATGAAGGATGAACTACTTATTAGTGGGGCAGACGGGTCACACAGTTATGGAAATGACAGAAAAGTAAGTAATGGGGCTTTCACACCCAACTTGTGCTTATAAAGTAGCTCTTCCTCACATGCTATGCTTGGTTTTTTTTAATTAATTTTATTGCATTATATACCAATATTTGATTGCATTCACGTGCTTAGCCATCATAAAAAAGTAGACAAATGCATTTGTGAGATTTAATACTCCCTTCAAGTCTACCTATAGTTCCCCTTTCATTATAATACTCCTCACATATAATAGAGAAAGGGGAACTATAGGCAGACTTGGAGGGAGTATGATTTTTACTCCACTTTTTTACTGCCTCACATAGGTGAATGAATGATTGTATTAAGAGGAGTAAGCTATGATTATGAAGTTTGCATTTTGGGATTAGATACCATAATTACCCTAATTTCACTTAAATCTTTTGATAGTGATGTACATGTACATGTACTTATAATAAGTGCCTGGTGCAATAAGGAGATAAATAGTCCAGCATGACCGATCTTTTTGTCGAAAATGGATTGAATTGAAGTGAATGAAGTCAAGATGAAATCAAGTTACAAAGAACATGACTTAAGGATGTCAGATAGAGTTATGATTCATATCCTCAACGTACGATCGAGTTACTAATTAATTTCAGAGTTACTTTTTTTAGGTTTATCAGACACATTACTCTTTTTTTTGTGTGATAGAAAAATGATTCAACCATGAGAGGAATATGGATGTCAGATATCAAAACTCCGTCTCAATCACTATGTTAAAAGTAAACCGTATTCTTTTGAACTTAATTTCGATTCCTATAAATTTCCTTTAATTTTAACTCATTGTTTCCATCCAAAGTAACCGGCGTCCGGCCATACCGAAGATCTCGGTTGTTTCGTGTTGATCGCAGAATAGCTGGCAAAATGATCCGAAATCATTGGAAAAAATCACCAAAAATCAACAATCCACATTAAATTAAATTAAATTAAATTAAAGAGTACATTACACAGTATATACAGTGATACAGTGAGACAGTCCATGAGTCCACTCAATTTAAAAATAAAGTTAGACTAAAAGTAGTGACAACGGTAAAACGCTCAAACTACAACACAAACAATTCACAAAAAACAACACACACCATTTTTTGAATTTCCGCATAACAAAACTCTTCTCTCTTAACCAAACTTTTTGCCAAACTAAACTAACAAATTTTAATTATAATTCAATTAAATTCATATATTTGTAAATTAATCAAATCTTAATAATGGCTGGTTATGTTGGAATCTTAGTTTCTGATCCATGGCTTCAAAATCAGTTCACTCAAGTCGAACTCCGCAGCTTGAAATCTCAGGTACGGTACACAAGATGTCTTAGTCTAGTGGTTAAAGCCGACATGTCTTTATTCATGTTTGATTTGATTTCCGTCCGAATTATTTGTTTACCTTTTATTAAAATATTGACAAGAAAGATTTAATATATTGTTGTTGTGGTTATTGTTGCAGTATCATACGATGAGGAGAGAAAGTGGACCGTTACGGCTCGTGGATTTACCGGCGAAAATGTCGAACCTTAAAGTTGTGGGAGAAAGTTTGACGGAGGAAGAGAGGGATTCGTTTATTAAAAGTTCGTATGAGAATGTTAATGATGAGGTTGATTTTGAGTTGTTTCTTAGGGTATGTTTCTTTTCGATTTACTCCGTATTATTTTCGTTTATACCATCTGGTTTAGTTCGGATTTAATGTTTCTGTAGTAGATTTGAATATTAGATGATCATAGTTTATGGCTTTATGCTCCTGTGTTGTGACGATCTTTGTGCCCAAGCACACGTAGTACAAAAAAATGTTTGAGAAGTTGTTTGGACACCCTGGCCGAGTTAGGATTTGAACTTAGAGGATTAGTAATGCAATAAACTCACTCGGTCATAATCATTTGTTTACCTTTTTACAAATGATTAGGATGGAGGGAGCAGTAACTAAGTTCATATTTTTCATTGCTTAGGAATGCAGTCACCCAGCTAGCTCTCCTTGCTTTACCACTGTTCGGGGACAACTAAATTTATAAATGTAAATTATTTATGGGTGGCCTGCTGTTTTATTTGCGAACTACTCAGCTTGCTCGCCTTGCTTAGCCACTGTTCAGACAACTAAAATACGCTGTCCTGCTGTTTTACGTGCCAACTACCCAGCTAGCTCCCCTCGCTTCACCACTGTTCGGACAACTTAAAACTAGAAATGTAAATTATTTATGATTGTCCTGCTGTTTTATCTGCAAACTGGAAATAGTGGTGTGGAACTCATTTGATATGTGTTTGGGAAATTAATTTAACTTTTTGGATGTGCTATATCTTCTGAATCCGAGATAAGAGAGTTCTTAATCATGAAGTGGAAATGAAAGCATACATCGTTCATGTTTGATTGTTGATAACGTTGAATTGTATTTGCATGATCATAGAAGATGACAGAGATAGGGAATAGGCAGATCGAAAACTGAAAGGATACTGACTGGTCATGTATGTAGAATACGAGTAGGTGACACACAGTTAGATCTTGATGTCAGGGATCGTGAGGGGGTTAAAACTTAAAACGTGCTTGTTGGTATTAAGAATTTAACCGTTCTCTGAAAATCTATGTAACTTTACTGCTTGGATGGTTGAAATTGTAGTTTCACTTGGCCTTATGAGTTGGTTTAGATTAAATAAATCACCTTTGTTGGAACGTGCAGGTATATTTAAAGCTACATACACATGCGAATTCGAAGATGGGTAGCCCAGCTAAGAACTCATCCGCATTCCTTAAAGCTGCTACTACAACATTGCTTCACACAATTAGTGAGTCAGAGAAAGCATCTTATGTATCACATATTAACAATTATCTAGGAGAAGACAAGTTCTTGAAGCAGTACCTTCCCATTGATCCTTCAACCAATGACTTGTTTGAGATTGTAAAGGATGGCGTGCTTCTCTGGTACATAATCTTTGCCTGATTACTATTACGGATTACCCAATAATTTTAAGCATCATTGTATCTACTAACCATGGTTTCTAACTTGACTTGGTTTTTGGTCTATAATGCAGTAAGCTAATCAATGTTGCTGTTCCGGGTACAATTGATGAACGCGCTATCAACATGAAGAGTATGCTCAATCCATGGGAGAGGAATGAAAACCACACTTTGTGCTTTAATTCGGCAAAGGCTATTGGTTGTACGATAGTTAACATCGGTACTCAAGATTTCATTGAAGGAAGGGTAAGAGGCCTTCTCCATTCAAGTAGTTGTTTCAAAGGTTTTATGTGATATATCAACGTCATTGAGAGCGGAAAATGGCCTAAAAGCATTTTCCTGGTAATTACATAAATGAGATAATCAAACTAGTCATAGGTGGGATAAGCAACCTGCTAGATCAGCTTCCTATGTGTGCCTTGTTCCAGCAAATAGAGTATCATAATACCTTCAACGGTGGCATGAAACTGTAAACAATGATTGAAGTACTAAAATATAGTCCCTCAGTCTCCTTAACAGGCGCTAGTTAATGATGTCTTAGGCATTTACTATGATGCTGCAGTCCAAAAAGATCCCCTCTTGGATCTTAGTTTTGACAAATTTGAATCAATTTCACGGATCAGTTTCACATTCTGAATGACAACTGTAGTTTACTGGTTCGATTCAATTCCATTGATGAGTAGCTACTGATGGATGGTATTCTGTTTGGTTTCAGCGTCATCTGGTGCTGGGAGTAATAGCCCAAATCATAAAGGTACAATTCCACTGCGATTTATACTGTATTAGCCCTTTTTTCTAGTGGTGGCCGTTTGGGTGCTCATTTTGTTTGTTCCATTGGCGTCTTGCTTCAGATCAGTAGTATTTTTGGTTATAATGACTATATTTAAACTTTGCAGATACAACTACTGGCAGACCTTAACTTACGGAAAACGCCTCAATTGGTTGAGTTAGTAGATAGTGCTGAGGTAAGGATCATTACTGATTTCTGATGCTGCACAATGATGTTTTCCGATCTCTCTATTATTATCGATATGCTGATCCGTTGCTTGATGCTTTCCAGGATGCCGAAGAATTGATGAGTCTTCCACCAGATAAAATCTTGTTGAGATGGATGAACTTCCAACTTAGAAAAGCCGGATTTAAAAAAGTCATCACGAACTTCTCTTCAGATATAAAGGTATATGGTTCTTTTGTGTTTCTCCATAAAAAAATGAATATCCCCCTGAATATCTTTCCCATGCATGACTTTTTGTTGTTACTGTAAGTTTTGTTTGTGCTGTGGCGATGACTGTGATCCATTTAACAACACTATATGACAATGAATCTGCTAGCATGTCATTAATATACAGTGCCTTTTTCTTATTACAAACGTATTTCTTGTTTACAAACGCGTTTGTGCATATGCTGAATATCACAAATTGTTTTAAAATTTACTTTTGTTTTTTATATATATTCTTCTCTGCTTTATATTCTTGTATATCTTGATTGGGAGATGCTGATACAGAAAAGTATTGCTCCGTTTTGGCAGGATTCTGAAGCATACGCACATCTCTTAAACATCCTTGCCCCAGAACATAAAAATCCGAAGACATTGACAGTAAGGGATCTTCTACAGAGGGCAAAGTTAGTACTTGAACATGCTGATAAGATGGGATGTAAAAGATACTTGACAGCAAAGGATATAGTGGAAGGATCACCGAATCTCAATCTTGCTTTTGTTGCTCATATATTTCAGCTTAGGTGAGAAACTTTTATACTCCGTATAAGAATAGAAGCTAAGGATTGTTCAGTAACTCATGCATTAAGAAACATCTTTACAAGCTAGTAGGTATTTTAGTTGCTTTGAATTTATGCTATACTTGTCAGGAACCTATCTACGTTGGATGCTCTGAGAATGAAATAAGGATTGCATCTTTCATAAAATCCATTTGAATAAAATTGCCTTTTGATTTTCGTTCCACTCAGAAACATATTTGTGAGGATCGTATTTGTACGACAGAGTTGTTGAAGGCATAGATCTGCAAGAAATGTACTGTTCTGTACCTTGAACAACTGTCTGGTCTATCTGCAGCCTCTTCTGTGCTGCTCTTTCTTTTATGAGCATCATCGTCACATACAAGACATTGATTTTCAAAGCTCATTTTTAAACCTTTTTGCTATGACTACATGAACTTCTTTAATCTAATGTCCATATGATGTAGGAATGGTCTCTCCACTCAGACCAAACACATGTCCTTCCTTGAAACTTCCCTGGATGATGCCCAGGTCTCAAGAGAAGAAAGAGCTTTCCGATTTTGGTTAAATAGTCTTGGTAATTCGAGATGTATTGACAATGTCTTTGAAGATCTAAGAGACGGGTGAGTATTATATATACCACAATGCATCACTCTGTTGTAAGAAAAGTACAGTCAATCCAGGAAAATCACAGTCTACATACATTTTGTCTTGGTTGTAGATGGATACTCTTGGAGACGTTAGACAAGGTCTCTCCTGGAATCGTCAATTGGAAGATTGCAAATAAGCCACCCATCAAGATGCCGTTCAAGAAAGTTGAGAACTGTAATCAAGTAGTAAAGTTTGGGAAGCAACTCAAGTTTTCTTTGGTTAACATTGCTGGCAACGATATTGTGCAAGGAAACAAAAAATTAATATTAGGTATTTGGTTTGTATCATAGTATGACTACAACCATTTATAAGATTACGTAGAGTGCTTACCTACCAGAATAGTCTTTTTTTGAGCGAGGCTGCTAAACTGCTCCTTAATACATTTCAGCTTACTTGTGGCAACTCATGAGAAGCAACATGATCCAACTCTTACGAAACTTGAGGTACCATTCACATGGGAAGGAGATCAATGATGCCGATATTCTGCAGTGGGCTAACACACTAGTGAAAAACTCTGGAGGGCAGTCATGTATGAGAAGCTTCAAGGTATAAGGATAATAGTTGTGGTCATCGTCGTCTTTTTTTTTTTTCCATGCAGCATCACAAAGTGATTGTTGTTTCTGGCTTCTGATCTACTGACTGATGATGTGCAGGATAAAAGTTTGTCAGATGGCATATTCTTTCTTGAGCTTCTTAGTGCTGTACAACCGAGAGTAGTAAATTGGGGTCTCGTTACAAAGGGCAATACTGGTATGGTCTTGCTGCACTTGTTCATAGTAAACCTATGAACTATATTATTATGTTGATTATCGCTACCAATCTGAGCGTAGAACTTTGTTTAAATACTTGGTACTAAATCTATTACTCCCTAAATGTCTAGAATGCTTAACACCAGGGTTTTTATAAGCCTTGCAAGTATCGGTCAAATATTGGGTATATAACTGTATAAGTTATTTTTGGCAATCCTTTATATATCAGAAACATCGGTATAGAAATTTGAGTATCCCCTAACGGTCAATATGTGTCATCTGTTAAATTCATTAAAAAACATGAGGGTCTTTATAAGCCTTGTAAGTATCGGTCTACTACTGGGTATCAGTTGACAAAAATAACTGATACGGGTTTAATATTAAGGTAGACCCCCGACTCGTTTGACAGGTCTACCTTTATATTTCAGACAATAGTGGCACTGAAATTTGAGAATCGTATGCGTTATGGCTGATACGTCATCTGTTAGATTCATTCATAGTCAATTTGGGGTTGAGTCGTGAGATAATTTTGACTTAATTTGACGACGACAACATTATTGTGGTTTTCAAGAAAACCTCAAGACACTATTTTTTACTCTGAAATACGATGCAATAGAGCAAAATACACATTTCTTATACTGTGAAGTACGGACTCAATATTTTCAATCTTTGGCCAAATTATGGGTCAAGTGAACGTATCTTTATGTTTTGACACAAGAGTAAGCTTGCTCATCTCCGGCCCCATTGCCTGTCATAAGTGGGCGCCAGTTCAGCAAGTATCTTGGAAAAAATAAAAGACGAACATAGAAGTGAATGTCAGCGGCAGTCTAAGATAATTTTTGCTTGCAATAGTATATGCTAACCTATTTCAAATTATATTGTTATTCAGATGATGAGAAAAAGATGAATGCCTCCTACATTATCAGTGTCGCAAGGAAACTGGGATGTTCGATATTTTTGCTCCCTGAAGATGTAACAGAGGTAAATAACACACTGTTCATATTCCAACTCTTAGAATTTTGAGGGAGAATTACACTTCTGTTCTATTCCATTTTCTTTAACGAACATTATAGGATCAGCTGCCTATAACAAAGCAGCTGCAACAATGCGTTCTTTCGTTTCCTAAACCTTGATATCAATTTAGTGATATCCTATACCTATAACCATGCTTTCTTTCGTTTCCTGAACCTTGAGATCAGTTTAGTGATATCGTTAGTGGAGCCAGAGTAGATTTGAGGTTTTCCTCTCGTTTCCTAAACCTTGAGATCCATCTAGCAGTATGGGTCGGAGTAGTCTCTGTCCGAATGAATATCTGTGAAGTAGTTTAACAATTTTTAGGATTTAGGCATCACCTAAAATTTTTGCTTTTCGACTGAAGAATAATCAATGTGTGTAAATTTTGGCATATTACCAGGTTAACCAAAAGATGATACTCACACTGACAGCCAGCATAATGTACTGGTTCTTAAATCAAGGAGTTGATGAGAAATCATCTAGCTCGTCCGATAGCGAAAATGGAAGTCCGTCAGAAACATCAAACTCGACCCTGGACGACGCTGTATCTGAGTTATCACTAGAATAGATTGTACACAGAGAAATCAATATGTATGTATACTGGAACCTTCATCTGAAGTTCCATTACTTCAATTTGTTTTCATTTTATTAAATTCATTTGTCCTATAGGTTTTGGTTTGCGATCTGGTTTCTACAAGTCGAGTTTTCTAAGGTGCTATTGAGTATCATAACTATCAAAAGCCAGCTTTTTCCAGAAAGAAACGCAAATATGTATTGTCGATTTATGTAAAAATGTATAAAAGAGTTTTGGCAAGACTTTTTGGTTACTACACAGCGCAGAAAAAAATAACTCTGGCAGCTTCATCGAAGCTGTAAATTCTTGAACCGGTAAGTGTGTCCAGGTAACTCAGCTAACATTTGGAAAAACTGCGAGTGTTTGCTCGCCGCAGGACAAAGGATGGGTCGCGTTTGGTCCATGAACAAGCAGGTTGATGAGTTTCAGAAGCAGTTAGCTGGTCGGACCTTCATAAATTCTGAGAACGCAATGTCTATACTAACTTTTATATAAAGGAAAGGCTGGGTTATATGGACAGGACGACCAATGAATAGCTCTAATTCAAAAATCTTTTGACAGAACAATAAAACATGCTCCGTATTTTACATAACTAAGCTACAAAAACAAATCAATCAATCAATACATATATATAAAACAGAAACTTTTCGAGCGATATGATTGGCTACAGATTTTGATAATTAAAGCAAATTTTAATAAAATTATCCTAACAAAAGTAGATTTCGGAACATCAATATCTATCTATCTATATTATTAAAGGAAGCTTTTTTCAAGCGATCTGATTGGTTGAAGAATATAATAAGATTTTTCATAATAAAGAAAGGAAAAAATATTTCAATTCAATAAAATAAATGAGCTAAATAAGCAAAACAATCAAATAATAAAATTATACCATCCGTATCACATTAGAGTCTCCCCTGAACTACCAAATCCTACGAGTATATGAAATCTTGAGTTCTAATTACATGCATATACACTAATACACGTATAATACATCAGCTTGAAGTGTTACACTCCTTCCTTTATCCGCTGTTTGTTTTCTTTTTCTCTATAATATTAAGTCTTCCAGTTGTTTTAGTCTTCTATAGAAATACATCTTCTGCATGTGTAGAACAATAAAGAATTAGAGTCAACTTAGGTTAGGATTTATTAAATAGACTATAAATACACGTCTTTGTATCTAAGTTTCCTCACACCATTCTATACGAATCTTCCTGATAATTAATTGCAAAATGACATGAAGAAACGTGGATTGAGAATTTGAGATACTAGAATAATACATTGGTAAAATATGCCCAAATTTTGAAAACAGCCATAAAGATGCGGATTTCTATAATAAAGAGCGGCGTTACGGCTAGCACTAACTACAGCGAAAGAGCGGCGTTACGGCTAGCTTAGCCCTACGCATCTCCTGCTCAACCACTGCTTGCTTGCGTGAGAGAGGGAAGAAACTTAACCTGTATGCCCGTGTTAAACTAACTAAATAAGGGGAACAAGTCTTGCATAGGGTGTGAAGGGTAAAGCCTC
Source organism: Silene uniflora (assembly GCA_018983105.1). Classification (NCBI taxonomy): domain Eukaryota; kingdom Viridiplantae; phylum Streptophyta; class Magnoliopsida; order Caryophyllales; family Caryophyllaceae; genus Silene; species Silene uniflora. Next base: position 16,137 of record JAGPOY010001635.1, read on the forward strand.
TCATCCTTCAGTTATGCGTAATATTATAGGGAAAGCGAGGTCTCTCTTTCCAATGCATGCGACTACATATCCTTAGCACGGCTAATATAGCTACATATCCGACTTAAAGTAGGTTTTCCAGTAATGTCACTCACCTTGATAGTCGATCCAAGGATAGTGAGGATTGAGGAATAAAGTTTTTCATCGACGATCGTCACGATTTAATCCAGGAGTACAAGAGTCATACGAGGAACATTGGAAGTTTTTTTCAATTTTGCATTCTATCTCCTAGATGATGAAAGAGTACATGATTCTATTAGGGCCGGCTTATATTACGGCCCATCTAGCTTATGTAATCCAAGTGACTCTTGTATTAATACGTTAAGAACCGTAATGAGAAGGATCACAAAAACGATTACACAAACATATCTCTTATCATGGTATCAGAGCCTCACGCTCTTGAGGCCTAAAAACGATCTTCTGTTGCCCTGCCGGAGGGACTAATGAATTATGGTACCCTCCGGCGGGATTCCGTTAGATAATAATCTTACAAATATTTTCTTAATAATTTAAAAATTTAGAATTAAAAAAAAAAAAAAAAAAAATTTATAACCGCGATTGCCGATTAAGAGTCTCAAAGT
>JAGPOY010001636.1:0-16755 GCA_018983105.1 Silene uniflora
TGAACCGGAAATCCTAGACCGTTAATCTTATTGTTTGCAATCTTATTTTTATTTTCTCGCTTTAGTTGATTAGAATTCAAACAAACAACCCCCAAATCTGTTACTTTTAAGACGATATAGACCTTGACAAATTGACTATCACCGCCTCCCTGTGGATTCGATACCCTACTACCACTAGCTATCAGTTAGTAGTAATCTAGGATTTATTTTGATATAGGTGACACGACTTTAGCCGTATCAGACCATTTGATCACCGCCATCTGTATGACAATAACGTCAAACTTATCTAGCAAGCCAACCGTTATTGATAAACGTGGATCAACCGATCAACTGATAATAATACAAAAGTATGCCCTGTGATCCTTTTAGAGTTTCAATAAAATTATTGCACTAACTGTAGAGGACACCAGCTCCAACAAAACTGACAGATTGGTAAAAAAAATCATGGGGTTTGGACGAATTGGTAAAAAAAAAAACACACTTGGGACAAATTGGTAAAAAAAAATGGGGAGGAGGACAAATAAACCAAAAAACCTTGAGTCACACGCGCTATGTACTCAAACCAATTCGTAATTGCTCCTTTTCATTCTGTTACGGAGTATATTTTAGGCTCCGTTTGGCAAGACGTTTCAGGTACCTGATTTGGTCAAAGTAGCTTATTTGACCAAAATTCCAGGTACCTTATTTGTTTTGACGCGTTTGGCAAGTAACTTATTTAAGCAAATAAGCTACCTGAAATGAAATGCTACCTAGAGTAGCATTTGAGATTTCAGGTACCTGTTTTGACCTGAATTTCCTTTCTTACCCCTTAAATCCATACTATTAAATAATTATCATATCCTTTTACGTCATTTTATCAAAATCAGTTACCTTTTCAGTTAGTTTGCCAAACATCTTTTCACATAATCAATTACCTTATCAGTTAATAATTTTCAGCTACCTTATCAGTCACCTTTTCAGGTTTCAGTTAACTTTTCAGTTTTCAGCTACCTTTTCAGGTTTCAGCTTTTAAATAGGTCAAATTCTCCCACTTAGGTAGATAAGACAAAGCATAAGAAATCTCAAATTGCTCGTCTTTTCCTACCCAAGTGGGTAATACTTGACTCGTCGCAAGTTTGTGATAGATAGGTCCGTCACAAGTGAGAATTTGTGTATTTTAGTAGAGGTGTTTGGAATAAACCGGACTACAATAACCATACGGAAAATTCGTGCATTTTTTAGGTTCGGATAACCGAAACATTTCGACAGAACGGTTCGGTAAACCGAACCGTTAACTTTATTATGAAAATAGTTCGGTTAAGGGTCGCAATTTTAGAAAACCGGTTAACTGAACTGAACCGTTTCACAAAAGTAGGCAAAAAAAATTAAAAGATTATATTAAAAAAGATGTTCTTTCGTTTAATTTCCTTGGTTTATCCAAATTATTTATTACTTAAATTGATTATTACCAAACTCTATCTATTAACTTTATTTTTACGTATAATATATAATGAAAAATAGAAAAAAATAAACGGAAATTGAAAAAAAAGTACATGTAGAACGATTATCGGTTAACCGGTAACCGAACCGCTAATAACTGTTAGAAACGGTGCGATTTAGGTCAGGTGTGGAGTTTTACCGAACTGAGCCGCGTGCAAACCGACTTAAATTAGCGGTCGATGAACGAAACCGTGAATAAACCATAAAAAAAATTTAGCGTGCGAACCGATTTAATTATGCAGTATAATTTAGATTAAACTTGTTAATTTTGGTAGTGATGATACGAGTAGTATTTTTGTAAGTTTAGAGTATTTTTGTAATTTCTTCACATGCTTTTCGGTAGTATGACACTCACGCCTTATTTGATATGTTGAAATGACATTTTTTGATTTATTTGTCCTCCTCTTCATTTTTTTTTTACCAATTTGTCCCAAATGTGTTTTTTTTTTACCAATTTGTCCAAAAGCCATGATTTTTTTTACCAATCTGTCAGTTCGGCCCCATATTCCTTGTATAATGATGTAGCTAGTTAGTTTATCTTTTTCTTCAAAATTCATCCCTTTATTGAAAAAAAAAAAGGATTAATTGATGAAAATAATCCAAACTATTACCGGTCTGTCCAAAATAATCCGAACTATTCATTATCCCATAATAATCTAATTTACTCCATCATAATAAACCAATTATTTTACCTTGAGTTTTCATTGGTCTTAGACCATTTTCTCATTTTGTTTATCCCTAATTATCAAGGGTTCTTGATGTGCGTCCATTGTTGACCAAAGTTTGAAGCTTTATGTGGTTAGGTTTCGATCTTAGACCAAATCGTGCTTGAAGTTTTGATTTTTAATTTTTCAGTTTTTGGGAATAAATGAAACAAAAGATTTGATTTCTTATAGAAGAAAAATGGGTGGAAAAATGTGGAAGAGTAAATGATGGAGGCGATTAATCAAGGTTAAAATGACTTAAGAATAAGAGGTGACCTGTTCAACAGGTTGCCCGTCCACCAAAGCAATAATAGATAAATGACTGTATAAATCATATTATTATGGAATAATGAACAGTTTAGATTATTTTGAGCATAGTTTGGATTATTCTTATCAAATAACCCAAAAAAAAAAAACAATTGGCATGATCTAAATCGGTTTGTGTCGTCCCTACTTGAGTAGTACTTGCCCCACTTACACGCCCTCATTTTAACCGAATCACGAGTGACCGCACCAAAAGAAGTGAATTAAATTTGCAAACATTCAGCGCATTTGCAGGGGAAAAACACACAAGAACAGCTCAGTCCGAGGAAGTTAAAGATGAGCATCCAAAATCAAAATCAAAATCAAAATCCGAAAGATGAACACCAAAATCCATTTGTTAATGTCACCAAAGCAACTGATGATCTTTACCAAATTCGAGACACATTCTTCCCACAAAACCCAGATGTCAAATTCTCTAAATTGGAACTTGAATCTCATCACTGTCTCAATTTGCTTGATTCTATACCACCTGGTATGTTTTACTCTAATAAAGTTTGTTACTTTATCACTTTACAAATGTATAAATGTACTCCCTCCGTCCCAATCATTTGTTTACGCTTTATATTTTTGCGAGCGGTATTTTAATCAAAGGTAAACAAATGATTGTGACGGAGGGAGTACTAGTTATTAATTGGGTTTTGGGTTTATGTTGAATCTCTGTGTTTGACGGGTGTTATTGTTTTTGTTTGGTTCAACGAAGCGCGCAGTCGCGCACATAGTCGCCTTACAATAGAGGGGAGGGGGATTCGAACCTGAGACCTATAGTCCAGGATACCTCCGTCTTAACCACTAGACTAAGACATCTTCGGTTGATGGGTGTTATTGTTGAAGTGGGTTATTATTGTTTGTATGTTTGTTGTTTGAGATTGATTATAGAGATGGGTGATCTTAGGGTTTGAGTTGCTTATTTTGATATCTGCAAGTAAAGATTGAATTAGAGAAATAATCCAAATGTGTAAAGATTGTTTTTTTTTTTTTGGAAGTTTAATTTGTTCAAGTTTGTTATTCTATGAAGTATATGTCTTTTTTTAGCAATGATCACCATTTGCATAAACCTCAATTAGATAAATAATCCCGGTATCAAGATGGGCGAAAGTGGCGCGAGGCAGGACATGCTTTTTTTTGTTATCCATGTGATAAAACATACGAGTACTTAACATATATTAATCATTTGTTTACCTCTTTTATTCTTTGTTAACCGTATTTCAATAAAAGGTAAACAAATGATTGGGACGGTGGGAGTATATTCCGTCAATAGCCCAATGTTAAAAAGAATTATGAATCTTAGGCTCTGTTGAAATGCTCGCGTAGAAGTATGTTGCATATGTATTCGGAGAGATATGAAGGGTCAAAGGGGGTCTCTTGGTATGTAAGGACATTGAGTAGGTCTACGACTTCCTCTTTGAGTCCGGTATCCAGTCATTTGGAAACCAATACACAATGAAGTTCTGGAACGTTTGCTGTATTATGGTGTTGGAGAGGTTCCGTAATCCGTACTTGTGACACGTAGCAGCTACCGAGGCCTTATGCATCCCAAAGCACGAAAATTTGTTTTGTGCTGGCCTTAGTCGTTTGATTTATGGTTCTAAGGTCAAGCCTTCCGTGGATTTGTGGTGCGAATGGTTCACAATTGTTTTCATAGTGTGATTTTCCTCCCTCACTTTCACTGAGATTGATGTAAATCCGCAAAAAAAAATCGGGTGTGCTTAAGAGATATAGCGGGTTTTATGAGTATCCGTTTGGTGGCGTGGAAATAGTGTTGGAAAGTTGCTAATGAATTGGGTTTTGCTTGCGTTTTGTGTGGTGTGTTTGGCTAGGGAGAAATTTCTTGTACATTATTTTAATTCATCATTTGGCAGATGATGTTTTGGGGTCAGATTATTTATCTAGCTTCTTATGGTCTAAGGCATTGGATGCTTTTGTTGATACCTCAATTATCCTTCTTCAAATTCCAAACTATTTTTTTTTTTTTTTACTTTAGGCGGATTTATTGTCCTGTAATGGGTATTGTTTTTCAAAATATTGTTGTTTCTCAGCAAAAATATATCAGGATATGCTTTCAGAAATGTGGTGATAAGTGTGAAAAAGATAGGCACTCTGAAACGCTTCTTCAGCAGCTTTTTTTCATATAGCAGTCTATTTAAGCATATGACCCATTTTTGTAGGTTTGTGGGTTACATTCTGGAAATAATGAACATGAAATACATAGAAAAGTTGCGCTCTTGATTAAAGTCATCATGAATTAGTTCAAAAGCTACAAAAGCGTGCTATTGAGTTGTCGATTGCATGACACTATCTTATATAAGACCTGCTTAAGTTTGTAGAACATGGTCATATGTCTTATGTTAAGCTGATGCTACCATCAACATTATTTTTCCATTGGGATGTTACTCCTGGTTTTGATGAAATATTACTTTGCAGAACTGAGAAAATCCGCTATGCATCGTGCGACTTATGAACATCTGAAAGGAAAAATAATGGACGTGTTTCCAGACTATAGGAAAGAAGCAGAAGATCATCTTTCAAAAGCTGTAGGTGCTTCTGGTTTCTAGCTCTGCTTTATTTTTTTCTCTTGTTGATGTGCTCATGTTACTGCAATCATTATTGTCTACAGGTTAAGCTTAATCCATCTCTTACGGATGCCTGGTTGTCGTTAGGGAACTGCTTATGGAAGAAAGGGGATTTAATCTCAGCTAGGAACTGTTCTGAACGTGCACTGAATATGGTATTATATAAACTTTTTCAATGTCTTTTTGCCTAAAATCATAGTAAGTTCTGCTTTTGTAAGCTTCTGCTTATGTCGTACAGGGTCCAGAGAAGAAGATACTATGTCAATTATCAATGCTGGAAAGAAAAATGGCGAAAGGCATGTTTTTTTTTTTCTTTGTTTAAATTCTTACTTTAAGACTCTGTTAACACTCTTCTTGTGTTGGGCATGTTTTTGGCTCAAGAAGTGTATCCAAGAAAAACGACTGTAGGCGTCTTTTTTGTTTAAACTTCAAATAGACCTTTGCTATTTACTTTTCACAATAAACTTCAACTTAAGTAATTTGCACGATCTTTTTCTTTTCGCTTAGAAAACTTTTATTCTCAAGCTTACGACATAGTCATTATATCTCATCTCTTCTATCATTGGGTTTATATCTTTCTGTCTTGTACTAAAGATACCAAAATCTCCCTTTCTTATTTACTCCTGTGTTCTTAATGGTGGAAGCTTTGGCGTAGGTGCCTGATTTTTTTTGTCAAGTATTTATGTTTTTCTTCCTGAATGCAGGCGATGAAAATGAAGCAGAAAGAGTAGAAAAGAGTATTAAATATGCTAAGGATGCTATAGCCTTGGACGTGACAGATGGAAATTCTTGGTGTAAGAGTCTCAGATGTTTTTCTGTTGATCTGAAAATGATTTATAGTATTTGTTTTTACGCTGACGACTTGTTAGTTGTCTTGCTGATATTTACTTAATCTGCTCACTAAATTCATTGATCATCCATGTTCACTTACCATGTTCATGGTTTCTGGAATGCTTGATAAATGAGACATTCTATGTGTGCCCAAAAGTTTTTCTTGGCTCATTGAATACTACTCCGTCCATCCCATCTTCTCCATTTGACTTTGTTCGTTAGACGATGTTGATTTTAACCAATATTTTCTGACCTTATTCAATAGTTACAATTTTTAAAAAATTTGGAAATATTTCGTAGTTGATTTGATGAATTAGACATGTCTGATTTTATATTGTGTGTATAAATATGATCAAATTAATGGTCAAATTGACACCAATCGACCACCAAAGTCAAATGAGGACAAAAACTTTGGGACGGAGATAGTAAAATTGTAAGTTCCATCATATTGTGAACTTATAGACCTTTTTTATGGAGTAAATTCTACATTTCGATCTCCTCCTTGGCCAGATAACCTTGGGAATGCATGTCTTACAAGCTTCTTTGTGTCGGGAGCTTGGGATCATTCAAAACTTTTTCAGTCACTGAAAGCCTACCAAAATGCTGTAAGTCAGTAAGTGTATAGTTTGTCGAAATACCGCCTTTCCTTACTGAGTATATATCTTCATGTCTGAAAATAGTTTGGCACGTCAATAAGCCACTATCTCGTTTCTAAATGTTGGTTGGTTTGCAATAATTTATTTCTCATTGTTCAACGTTAAAATTGTGCAGTCACTTTTATGGTTAAAGAAAATGAACTTGTTCTTGTAAAGTTCTTTCTTAGGTCAATAAAGTCATCTAACATTGTTATGGTAGAAATATATCATGAATCTAAAAGCTGAACGATAGATGTCCTGTTACCTGCCTTGGTGGGAGCTTCTTTAGTGGCAAAGGGTTGATACCTTAGTATTGTTGTTGAATCTGAAAGTAAACTTGTTCAATATACCGTGGTTTGAAAATGATGAACTCGTTATACATTTCTATGATAGTTGATCTTAATTATAATTCGCGCATTAGCTATACAGATTGATAGCTCTTACATTTGCAAATGTCTTACAGGAGAAAGATGAAAAGATGAAGTCCAATCCTGATCTTTTTTTCAACTGTGCGACGGTCAGTTATTTTCGTACAAAGAATTTCAAGTTTAATTCAATATTTATCCCATTCGTAAATGGGACTAGGCCCCTTCAAAGTGAACCATGGATTTCTTACAGGTGAACAGATACCTAGAAAACTACGAGAGGGCCCTTAGTGGATTTGAAGCGGCTGCTAAAATTGATCCTAGCCTGAATGCCTCTGGAGAGGTCACCAACATTATTGGTCTTCTTGGTGAATTGGAGAGTTCACTCACGGTAAGGATGTAGACATCCGACCTTCCTTTGCCACATACAGGAGCCATTGACGCACTTGGGTTCTGTTGTTGTGCTAGGCTACTATTTATTATGTCGGTTAAGTTGGTTTTCTGCTCAATGAGTTTGAAAGCGCACCATGCGTTTGAATGATAAAATAAATGTGTTCATTTGGTCACCAAGGATTTTTTGTTTCCTAGGCACGTCAAAAGAGAGTCCCTTTAGTCTGGGAAATTTAACTGAAAAAAACTTGTACTGAATGCTGCTTCCAGTGGTGGAGCCAGGGGCGCTTGCCCCCGCTGGAGGATGAAAACATTAAAGTTTTTAGTTAAAATCTTCAAGTTTCTCTTATAAGTTATATCATTATCCGTTCGTCTCGGCTTAAGTGCACCCCCCCTCTCTTATGAGATATCTATCCATTACCCTCGAATAATATCCTGGATACCTAATTTTATGTGTCTTTTTAGTTTTAAGCATGAAACTAAGAAACTTTAAATTGCTTTCATATAAAGCTCAGTTGCTCCATGTTTTGTCGCTTGTGAGAATCATCTGAACCTTATGGAATGATGAATAGCTACTATAAGTGATTTGACATCCTTGTAAATTATGAAGTATTGAGCGGTATAGCTCTATTGTTGTTGAAGTTTTTTTCCTTGACTAATAACTGTAACATTTCCAATGACAGAAAGTGACCAAACCTGAACGAGCAATGGGTCCGATGTCATCTCTACTTACTGTTGATGGTATGCCACATAAGATTCATGTTTAAAACTACTTTCCACGTAATGACAATTTCCGCCTTTGTCCTCTGTGAAGGACTTACTAGCTTCCATTTCCCAAATTTGTCTCAGTCAGTCCATCTCACAGAAAGGCAACTGTTGATCTTCTAGTTGAGGGTCTGAACAAGTCAACTGCAGTTATCAGCAGAGTGCTTTCCTTTGTTAAGCATGAGAACGTTGCTCCATTGTAAGCCATCTTGTCTAGATTCTGGCTGGAAGACCTTTACGTTTTTACATTTTCCGAAAAACTGAAAAAGTACATTTTTTTTGTTACAACCTGTTACTCGAGTAGAGTCAAGTTCGTTGTTTTTGCCAATATATGGACTGCGAAGAGCTATAACTGAAGCTTCAAAATAAATTTCTGTGTGCTGGTTTTTCTATTCATTGGGTTATATTATATCTAATTTCTGTTCTTGAATGTGCAGTTATTATGTAGCCTGCGACTCAAATCACTCATGTTTTGTTCTATCCATGTATGGGATACATGCCAACGCTGTAAGATATTCTTTGGTGGCTTGTATTTATGTAACATGCAATCTTATTCTGTGATATCATATAATGATAAATGACCTGTTTAAATCGAGAATTGCTCAACATTGATATGTCAGCCACTCAGCCCTTGTGAAATACCGGATTTTCAAAATAAGACTGCACTATACATTCAATGTTTTTTTTTTTACTTGGACTTGCTGTTAACGGAGTTTCTTAATCCGGCCATCCTATATAAGTATATACCTAGTAACTATTTGCAATTATGCTTTATTTAGACGTTGCCAACTTGCCACTAGGCGTAAGCTTAATGCATTTTTCTTTGGGAAACAGATCAGGAAAGGAGATCAGATGACAATTTTGGAACCGTGGTACAAGAGTGTCGGATTTTCTTGGAAAGGCAAGGTAAGCTCAAAACGTCTAATTTTCTGCTGTCACGCCTTCTAGTTCTTTCTCTTCAACATCCTGGATTTATGTCAATTACCTGCTTGCTTATAAACATCTCAGGTTTACCAATTCAAATCCATACGTGTCGACTTCAAAGAACAGATACTTGTGAACGGCAAACCTCTTTCATCAGATCAAGCCATTCGTTCATCAATTCACGCACAACATAAACCAACTTAGTGTCTTCCTGGTCGAAAACTGATGGTATATATGTGAGGGATTGTATTGCTCAAGTGCTTTTTCACTGTCACTAGTTTGTGATTTTTTGGGTGTAAAGTTCTTCAATTCATGGTATCATCGACATTTGGATTCATTGTATATTTTGTAGACCTCGTGATCAAGTTCCTTGGACATCAAGAGTTACTAGTTATTCTACTACACTAGTAACACTACATATAATTTTGTACTGTAAGGTTTCCACATCGAGGTGCATGTGTTCACCGATGTCGAGTCATTTGCCTTTTTGCATCGTCTTTCTGATTGATTAGAGAACTGCTGTGTGGTTTGTCAAGATGGTTAGACTGTATAAATTAGTCTAATTCCAAGCAGTCTACAGTCGTTAAGAAATAAAAACTGCGGGGAAAGAAAAAAAAAAAAAAAAAAAAAAAAAAAAAAACTAGCTATGTAATTTCAGCAAAACTTTTTGTCGTGGTAAACCTTGCAAAAATGATGTTGAGTATAGGTTGTTCAAGTTGATTATAAATCGAGTCATTTAGGATTAATCATTTTTTGTGTAACAAGAATTTGCATCAGCCTCGGTTGTGTCCACTGTTATTAACGCGTTATTTTGTGTAAGAATTAATTTTATTATGGGCTATCGCCACACATCTTGGTCGGGTTTTTTCAAATACGGAGTAGTTTATAAGCCTGTAACAGAGTATTATTTACATACAAATGAATTTCAGAATAATTCCAATCATTTTGGCTCGTTCATTTTCGAATCAAGTTTGTTCCAGATTGGGTCAATATCACATCAATCATACTTTGAGCCAGCTGATGGTCACAACCATCATCATTTCCAGGTTAGTTCGTCTAGGCGTAATTCAAATCTTTATTCAAGCTACCGAATCAGGTCCATCACAATTTCAACAGTCTACTTGGAGAATCCGTTCAGATAAAAATGCCCTGAAATTACCAGCGCTCACAAAACAGTCATACAACTTCTGTAATGTGATACAAAGGATATGAACAACTTACCTATCACGGCACTTTCAACATGGAGCAAAAAGTTACAAAGGATCAGTATGTATATAGCCGCGTAATAGAGGGACTTCCTAGTTATTCAAGAAGTCAAGATTACTCTACAATGAATGTGGGAATCCGAGCCACAATACAGGCTCCAAGAAACCCAAAACTCCGAGGAACATTACCAACTCTAACCAAATATAATACAGTCTGGGCCATTTCTCCGATGTAAACAGCCTAAGCAAGATAGTTTGTTATTTGCACTGAGTCGACTGTGAGCTCAAGTCATCAAGGTAATTTGTCAAAGATTCTGAGAATCTTTTCGCCTGCAGACTTGGCTTTATAGAGTTGACATCACCCCATGTGGCGCAAGCATCAGTAAACCAACTATCTCGACCACCACACCATGCCCCTGGAGCAACTCGGTTGTGCCTTCGGTGGAGTATTTTCTCATCAATCATAGATAATACAGGATCATCCTTCTTAAATCGTCTTGCAAAAGCAGCCCCACTTTGGGTCATCTGATCAAATTCAGAGACCCCTAAAAAGTGTGGATCCATCTTTGGGGGACTATCCCAAATCATAAATCTCAAATCACTGTTGACGGTCGTGTTACTGAACTCTGGTGAGTTGCATATAACTGAATGGAAATACCCTTCTTGGGGTAATAGCGCGTTATTAAAATACATTAGCATGGTGCGAGGGAGATTATCCCACCCAAAGATGCAATATTCCAAAAAGGGTCGGCTTAAGGTGACCCAAGGAGAACCTGAAATCAGAAAAAAGAAAGAAAAAAAAGAATTTCGTCAGCACAGGAGACACGCAACTCTGAATGATACCCCTCTTGTCTCAACCAATTGTTTACGCATTCCTTTTAAGCACATATATAGCTGATTCTAAATCAAATGTACACAAAAGGATGACGGAGGAAATAGAACTTAGTTCGAAGAATTGCCTGTGAAAACTTTGAAAGCAACCGGTGTAGTCCGCTTCTCTGTGGCAGTAAATAACTGACTTCTCCTAGCCAAATAAATCGAAGGGTCCACAACAATAGGTTTAACCCTAGCCTGTCTACAATGATACAAGATGTACAAAAGAAAATGTGTAAGCACAATAAAAATCATATGCGTGCGTACATTGATGAAATAACCCTGATATAAAAAAAGAGTTGCCTACTCTTTCCAGCTGAGGTCACTGGTGTGATCAATAAAATTGAGATCTCTCTTCACTGATGAGAATACATGAGCCAAGTCTGGAAAAGATTCAATAAAGAACTATTATTAGCGTCATATACCTAGCTAGACAAGTTCAACTAGTTGATTACCCTATCGTTTACTCCATACAATATAGCTACAATGTGAACTGACTAACAAGGTATAAATCAATGTCATATCATCAACAAAGTTTAAAAGGTTCGATCTCCGAGACATGGTTCAAGAAGGCAAGTAATTAAAAGAATAAAACCTTAACCCTCAAACTGTCAAGACACTGAGGTAAACCCATCGACAAAGAATACGATAAAAGTCTCAAAAGCAACATGGCAAAAGAAAATAGCGCACAAAGTAAATGTCTTAGAGACTAAGTGGTACAAGTAAAATAACATGATACTCGTACTCCATAATATATGATACCAAGCATAAGGTAATTGCCCATGTAAATAACAGAAATTACGTGTAAAATCACTAAAATCTGATTGGGATTGGTACATTCATTTAACATTCCTAAATTTTATTTCTCGCGCTGTTAAGAAGCTATTAACTAAAAAGACTTGCGCAGTGAAAAAACACAACATAACGTCTAAAAGAAAGGAAAAAATACACTACTGAAGCATGAGACTTTTCTGTTTATTTGAGATTGGTCCAGGATAGTCTCTCAAATTCTGTAAAGTCGTCTTGTATTAATCCGAGTCTTAAAGCTATCTAGCCTATAAATAAGATGCTGAAAGACAGTTTGATGCTTCATAAAATATATATTTAAAAAAGTGCCTACATAAAATAACCATATTTCAGATCACTTCTCTCGCTAGTTTTCTATACACCTCATTATGGCATCGATTGGACACAGATCTCACGGGACATCAGTCACAATGTGGCTTCCACATCACATAGTCTTAATCTCTGATTCTCTGCACCTCAAGTTTTTTTAGGAGAAACCTGTGAATCTATGACTGTTGGTTCATCAAAATGACGCTCTTCTTAAGAGCAAATGCACTATGATAGTGGAGAATACCCCCAAAACCAAGAAGTAGTAGAATACACCGAAGCACTTCAGAGAAAATATACGGAGTATGATACAAAAGACCCTAAAGTTTTGTCTTATAATCTCATTTCTCAATGCTATTTTGGAGATCGCATTTCCCAAAATAATGTGGACCTTTATAGCGAAAGAAGCCTAGACTCGCTCTTAAAAGAATTTCATGTGGTGATAGTATAACTTTATAAGAACGTTATAAATGAATACTTCAAGGAAAGATTTTGAGAATTTGAAAATGGTCGAGGACGAAGACATAAAAGCTTACTCTTGTATATTAGCGGAGGTAATAAATAGATGAAAAATACTACAGAGATATTTTGGCTGATAAATTTTGGAAACCTAGACCAAATAGTCTAGCATGATTGTCACAATAGAAATCAAAAGACATGTCAAAGTTCATAACCACTCTTTAGTGGTATCTAACAGGAAGTTGATCAAAAACAAAATCACTCATAAGCCGTCTACCAAGAGCTTTTTAGTGCATGCATAAATACTATGAGACAACAGATGGAAGAATATAAGGCATCAGAGACACTAGCAACAATCAATAAAACAAAAATAATAAAAAAACAAAAGCCACAATCAAGGGAGTAATTTCCTTGTAACAGTAGTCGCAAACAAGCCAACAAAAATTCCTAGTCACAAAGGTAAACCTAAATGTCGTTAATACAAGAGACATAATCACACAGATAAGGATTGTAAATAAAGGCAGATGGGTCAGATACAATCTCGATTGCAGCCAACACGAAATTCTATGCTTGCAAAAAAACCCTCCAAAACAACATGAATATATGGATATTTGATAGTGGTTGTACAAATCACGTAACAGATGATTGTAGCATTTTTGTAGCATTTTTCCAAGTTGAATACCTCCATCCAAACATCAGTTGAATGGGAAATAATAATAGTAACACCAAGTGAAATACCTACGTCCTACGTATGTAGCCCTATATAAAGAAAGTTCCTTACAAAGATTCCCAGTGTTATTGAGTACTATGTCTTCCCTATATAATATATATATACCTCTGTATCCTGCTTAAGGATCCTTAGAATTTAAATAAAGGAAAGGATGAATTATTCATACATAGCCGAAATTTCAACAACAGGTTCACAACAATGAAAAAAACTACCGAGTCAGTACCAACACACCAACGAAGTACTCTTAAACCCTAGTGTCAAGCACAAAAGAACCCGAATATCCAGAAAAGCTTGGAAAAGCACATAACCATTGACCATATAAAGGAATATCCTATGTTCATCAGAACCAGCTATAACAAAATGAGTCAATTGGGCTACAAAATCGAATATGACTACAATTACTAAAATCTCTATCACATCTCCCTTCACAATAACTAACAAATCTACTTAAAATCTCAAAACGAATTCTACAAAATACTAATGCAACCTTCAAATCCTCTCTTCATGAACGTGATCCATCACATAATTCACAATAAAATCCAAATCACATACTCTCCCCGCCCCAATTATTTGTTTACCTTTTCTATTCTTTCTGAGACGAAGAAATGAGTCAATTGAACCACCAAATCCAATCTGAGTAGAATTCCATAAATCTGTCACATCTCCCTTCATAACAACTAACAACTCTCCTCGCCCCAGTTATTTGTTTACCTTTTCTATTCTTTCTAAGACGGGAAAGCCATTAATACCGTCTCAAACCCGCAAACATAAACAAAAACACAAACTTATTCCAACCTATAAAAGGAAATAAATTGCAAAATTACCAAATATATAAACTCAATTAAATACAACTAACTAACTTAACTAACATACCATCCTGGGTAAGAAGAGGATAATCCTGAGCACTCAAACTAATAAACCAATCCCACCCTCCATCAAGCTTCAACAATATCGCCGCGGCACGAAGCGCCGCGGCAACATTAGTAGCCCCCATTGACGTCAACCACAAAGGCCGCCCAATAACATCCACATTTTCAAAACCCCGAACCGCTGGCACCGATAAAACCGCCGCGGCAAGCCATTCTCTCTCATCGCCGGACGCGTCGGAGGCGAGGTGGAGCAAATAACGGTTTCTAGGGTGGTAGACTGCGAGAAGTAGTCGGAAAATCTGTTCTTTGTCGCCGGCGCCGCCGTAGATGTAATAAGCGAACGACGGCGGAAATTGGGGACCACGGTTGGGTGACGTGGCGCTAGAAGTGGTGACGTGGAGGGTTGACGCGGATAATCCAGAGATTATTGAGAGGAATAGTAAGATTGAGATGAATAAAGCAGTGAATAATGCGAATAACCATCGTTTTCTTTCCGATGATGATCCTCCCATGGCGGTAATGGTAGATTTGTGAAATTGGGTTTACGATCGATCATGTGTTGTGGTTTGATTGTGGATCTGGTGGGAATTTGGGGTGATTTTGAGGGGATTTTGGAGGAACTAGGGTTTGTGATTTGGAAATTTGGGGATTTGATTTGGGGTTGGGATTGTTGCGGTAGTATGGTACAGAAGAGTGGTGTTGTGTTGTTGACGGTGGTGGAGACGTGGAGTTTGAAATTGAATGAAGTAAATTACAAAAGTGACGGTTTGGAAATGATTAAGTAATAGTAGGTGGAAAATAGGTGGAGTTTAGACATAAATTGTCATTAGTGACTAGTGAGTGTGATTATTAGTTAAATATTTGTGTAATCGGTTTAGTTTCCGATTCGAGTTGGGTCGGTCCACTGACATTATGGTGTTAAGGTTTTCTATAATGAGTTTTATCTGTTTTAACACGGTTGTATTCTTAAGGCTCGAACACGAGATATTTGGTTAAGTTAAACAACCCCTAAGTTACAAGTGGTGGCGAACCCATAAATTATATGGTGGGGGTACGGTGCACATTTCAACCGAGTTGATAAAGCGGAAGTTACTAAAGCGAGCTTATCGATCAAACTGGAATATATACAACGAAATTTTAATTTGAGTCATAAAAGAAAAAATCAAAGTGCCAACGAAACAAATTAACCAAATTTTAACTGATTTAAAATAATCTAAACTTTTAATCACTTTTAGGAGACAAATGAGAAGTATATTTCAACAACTTTTAGGAGACAAATATCATACTCCTTCCAGTTCACTATATTATTCCATATTTTCTTATTCGGTTATTCGAATTTTCTTTCCTATTTCCTGATTTGGATATAAAAAAATTAAAATATAACTTATAAACTTTAATAAGCTAAAAAAAAATACACATAAGCTCAAAAACAAATCAAGTTTGAGGTAATAAGCTCAAAAAAAAATACATACATGCTCAAAAACAAAAAAGTTGGAGGTAATACATCCGATATATGTTCCTTTAAATCATTTTACTCTATTGTCTCTAAATGGGCATATATACCCCCATCATGCCCTCTCTTTCATTTCCCTGCCGTTACCATCACCATGCCACCATCAACTTCACACCGCCACCGATCTTAAGCTCCACTAACGCGCACAACCATACATCTGACCTTCTACAACAACCGCGCACCACCACGTTCTCTCCTCCCCTATTTTCTGTATCGCCCTTAACTGGTCTCGCGACAACACTCTCCGCGTCTCTCTCTTGAACTGTCGCAATGTTCGAGAAGTTGTTCAAGTGCGCCTTTTGCGTGGCAATGACGGGGTTGTCGACGATGATGCACAGTGCTGCAGAATCACTCGGCTTCGCCATTTGTCCCCGGAGCTTTGTCTCACACCGGCGGGAGTGGTTTGGGCTGAGTCCCTCTGCATGTGTTCGTTCTAGTTGGTATTAGGTTGCAGCAGGTTGATCGTTACTCCCTCAAAACAAAGCGAAGAAAATTGGGACGAAGGGAGTATATTTCACCCACCAATAAAAGATCACTGTGATGATGAAACTTCATGTATCTTTTTTTTGATAGATTTCAAAATTACTTCATACTTCTATCAATATAAAATGAGAACATAATATATACTGTCACTTGTTTGAAATTTGCTATACTGTACGAAATTAGGTCTTAATTTTCAATTGTGTGACCAAAATACTTGCACAATATGGTTGAAGTAAATGTAATTAACATTCACAATGAAAATAGGCAACAACGAATCAAGTCAAAATTATTAATAAATCAAGTTTATCAAAAAGAACCTGAAATATATTGCAAAATAAAAAAGTGATTACAATAAAAAATTGGAACTTGAACATTGAGAATTTCAAACTAAGGAGTCGTTTACCATATGAAGATAGAATACCCGAAAAGATTAAATTTATATGAACTTGAAAATCACGTGAATTTGGTAAATGTTGTTTGGTTGAATGTGGGAACTTCAATTCATGTGGGAACTCCCACTTAT